>APFE031105041.1:109706-149377 GCA_000404065.3 Pinus taeda
ATATAACAACGATCATCTAGAAGTTATAATCTTCATCAACCACGTCCACAAGTTAGTAACATAGTAACATACAACATATTGAGTCTCATGATTCATCAATCTTAAAGTTTCAAGCTTTCAAAATTCAATATATAACATTTATCATCATTGATCACCAAAGTTGTACTTGTAAGCTAAGTGTAACCATTACAACAAATAATATCTAACATGAAATGAAATGTTATAAAATGAAATGAAATGAAACAACTTTCAACTTTCATGAAGCAATGTATTCATAATTCATTACTAATGAGTTATAATTGCCAACTTCAAACTTAAATTGTCATATATTGTTTAAAAAGATATCATAATAAATATGAAAGAGTCAATAGTTATAAAAGCTACTAGAAACTATAAAAGAGAAGTAAATCTATTATCTGTTTCTTATTCTTGGGCCTCTTGCCACCACGAGAAATGTCTACTTTTTTAGTCTTGTTGGAAAATCAAGATCTTTGTCATTATTATCACCCTCTAAGCATTAATATCCAGAGGTATCTTTGTCATTACCTATGTATCTGTATAGGGATCTTTGTCATTAATATCACCCTCTAAGAATTAACATAAGAGAGAAAAAGCATAGCATGTCAAGTCAAGATTTTGTTTGAGTGATGCGTACATTGTTAGGAGGGTCATGATAGAGGAGTTTGACAACTAATGTCACTAACATCAAGGTACATAGAGGGATTGGTGCTCTTTATTAAATACGAATTCCATATCCTAACACATGGCGAAATTCCTGAAATCCTAAAAAACTGATAAGTCTGCTAGATTTTGAATGAAATCTAAAATTCTACTTTCTCCATATGAATTCCAATGAGGCCGAAACCACTCTCAAACATCCTAAGTCATTTCATGGTAATGTTAAAAATTTATAATAAAAGGATGAAAATGAAGATTAAGGAGAATGAACATTACCATGAATAGCATATTAATACTAGGGCCTAGACTTGATCATTAAGCTGCCCCACTCAAAAATGATTTGTTTCTTTCAAAACAAATTGCATTTTGAACATTACTACAAAAAAAAAAAATTGCAAAAAAGGCAAAACTCTCCCGAAAAGGCAGGAAGCAATTTTTTTTTTAGGGAGAGCGCTCTTGAAATCACTCCCTTTTCGGGAGCAATTTCAGCAGCGTGCTCGCAACCCGCTCCCTAGTCGCTCCCGATCGGGGGGGACTCCCCTGTAACACTATCTCCAACTCATATATTTCATGTTTGAGTGTCAGTCAGAGGTTCTTGTGGATTGACAAGTTGTTCTAGATTGGATGAGGAACCTGGATCCTTTGAGGCATTTTTCTTCTCCAGTGATTCTATGTAATCATAAATTTGATGTTGAATTAGATCTATGCTTAGGGATCCTCTACTAGGGTTTCCTTCAAAATAATGTCTAGGAGAGTTTTGAGGACTGTATGTAAGTGGAATATTTTTAGGAGATGATGCTAGTGTTTCTCCTTCCAGGTTGATGAACTATGTTTCCTTTGATGACACCTTCTTTACCATTCCTCTAAGCCTAGAACTTCTTTTAAGGGGTTTTATGTCCTCCTTCTTTGCACTCTTTTTCTCTTTTCCTATCTTTTCCTTCCCCTTGATTTGTCTCTTAATCTCAATCAATTTCTCAGAGATTGGTTGTTCATCATCTGGTTGTAATGGAGATTTAGGTGTGTTCTCAGTAATTCCACCAACTTTTTGTTTTATCTTCTTCCTCTGCTTTATTTGCTTTCTGATCTCTATTAATTTTTCAAATATTGGTTCTTCTTCATAATTTTTTTGTACTAAAGTCTCAGGGTTACTTTGAAAGGTGAGATTAGTCTTCTTTCTCCTACTCTTTCTGACACTACCTTTTTTAGGAGATTCTGGCGTTTCTTGGAAATGGTTTCTTTTCAGAAAGTTTTCCCAGGTGTCCCCTATTTTCCTTAAATGATATTCAACTAGGATTTGACTAATCTGTGGTGGTACATGGTTGTTTTCAGATATTCTACTTTCTTCTGTATATTTGAAGCCATTCTCCTTAGACTATTTAGGAGGAAGAAAAGGAGGTTGGTGTCCCCATTGTCTAGAAATTTCATCAATAAATGTATATGATAAACATACATACATCCAAATCTTCCCTCACAAGTAATAAATTTTTGCAATATCAAAAGCATGCTTCTCCATTTATTTTTGAGTGCTGAAATAGGGATTCCTTTCCTAAACACGGTGACATCCATCCCTAGGTTCTTGAGGAATACCTTCCATGACTCACTGTGGAATTCTTTGTTTTTGAACAACCTCTCACCAAGTCTTGGTAGTTTTGTAGCCTCTGCTATGTAGGATTATGTTATTGCAAATTTGATGTCCCCAATCTCCACTTCTGCACCATCAAAGGATCTAGCAAAATATTTTGTGATCTCCTTATGATATCCATCAAACTTTTCAATGAACGTGAACCGTCCAATCTTCTACAGCATCTCCTTAAGTTGGGGATATCCTTCCATGAATTTTTCCCCTACGAGCTCTGCCCTGACGATGAGTCCCATGATCTTGGCTTTGTAGAATTTACTGCTCTCAAAATTACTCTTTACTGTCTATGTGACGAGTGCTATTTAGGAAGTAGAATGATTGTGTGTATGGAAATGGAGTAACTAGGTATATGGAGATAGAATCATTGTGGGTATGGAAACAGCTGATTGTGTATATGAAATGGCTGCGTGAATATGAGAGAAAAACTTAAGAGTTGACATGTAATAAATAGACAGTCAAGGTTTAGAGAGTCATAGATAGGTAGGTCATATCATTACCTTGACCATTAACAAGTGTAGAAAGTGCAATTGTGGAGGACTATTTGAGCACAAGTTATGGAGTTTGAAGCAAAGATTGGTTATGAAAGAATCATTGATACCGTTTGTCATTAAAGGCGAAAGATATGGCGGAGACATCGTGGTGGTCAAATCAAATGATGGTTAATTAAGGAGACATGTGATCATACATATTATACAAGCTTATGTTTTCAAATTGCTTTTTGAAATAAATTTTTGCATTTACCTTTGGAACCTTTACCTTTTGCTTGCTAAAATTTTCCTTTGATGTTGAACCACAGGTGCCTTGAGCATGATTGGTCTTCAAAAATAAATTTTTCCTTCAATTCCCTGCATTCAAGATTTTATTATGAACTATACACTTGTGCTTGAACTATTAAAACAAATTGTAGCTGCAGAACAAAATCAATTGCAGAATATAATCAGCTGCGGAATGTGAAATAGAAAGTGAAATATGTCTTATGGATAATGAATGAAATGGAAATGGCTATGTAAATGAAATGAAATGAGATGCAAGAAAGAGATGATAAATGAAATGGAGATGGAATGAATATTGAGAAAGGAGAAATTTATTGATGGAATATGAAAATAGGATGAAGTGAAACTTTAAAAATAAAACAGAGTGAGGTGATATGAGATGATGAATTTTGCAGAATCTAATGGCTTGTAGCAAAGGAATTTTGATACAGGCATTCTTCAATTAATCTAGAAAATCGTAGTTGGGCAACAATATCTGTTTTTCTACCCTCTATCAATTTGTAATCTTTCAGGAAAAGGAGGTGTAGAATTGGATGCTGGTTGCTCAATGATAGGAGTTGTGTTCACTAATTCTTTTTGTTTTTTCTTTTCAATGTTTTGGTTTTGGAGAGATGTTCCCTCAAAACGTTTATTGACTTTTAGAGAATCTTCCTCAGAACTGTCTTGTTCATGAATAACTATGGAAGGTCTTTCTTTTTCTAATATCCATCCAAATCTTAGTTGAACATCACTAAGATCTAGAGGAGTAATCATATAAGTTGGAAATTGTTGTCCTTCTACCATGTAAGCATTTTGAGGATTTTTATTTTTGGGGTTTGGTAATGGTTGGGTAGGTAGTTGATTTGGTTTCTGCTAAAATCGCAGTAAGAGTTGAGGATTTTGGTTTTGCTGTGGAAATGGAAATGAAATTTGGGGATTCCAATTTTGAAGTTGTGGCTGTTGATTTTGTTGTTGAATGTGTGGGGGAGGATAGTTCTGATATGATGGAGGATAATGATAATATTAAGAAAATATCCCATAAGGATTTTGTACTCCTTGTGCCCACGGTTGAGGTTGAGGCTAAGATTGAGGTTGAGGCCAAGGTTGCTACCAAGAATTCCAATTTGGTGGGGGTTGAATATACATTTGGTTGTTAAATCCCTGATTTTGTGGCCCCTGTCAAGGTCTTCTAGCAACAAAACAAAAAGGTTTTGCATAATTTGGGACTATTTCCTCTTGAAAGACAGCCTTAAGACTTGGGATTGAAGGACAACCTTTGGTCTCATGAATTTTTGAGCAAATCATACAAGTTTCTATAATTTTTGCATCTAAAGGGCATTCCCTTAGAGCATGTTTTTTTCTGCGTTTTGGACAAAAAATGGCTAAAGCATCAGCCTTGGTTTTCTGCTTGTTTTGTATTTTAAGGGTGTCTAATTTCTCACTAAGGCTCCCTAGAATGTCGATTTTAAATTCATCAAGCATATTACCAATTTATGCCTTACTTACAGATCCTGTTGTAGATTTGTCTACTCTAACAAGAGAAGAATCTCTTGGCCCTTTCCCTGTTTTAGATTTCCCTCTTCAGAGATGAACACACAATTCTCCTATATCATTTAATGGGAGTTGAGAAATATCTCCCTTCCCCATCATGTTAAGGATATCTATCCATTCATATCTAATGGCTTTTAATAAGAGAGATTTCAAGGTTTTCTCATCTAAATTATTCATCTTTTCTCTTTTCAAATTATAGTTGAATCTCTCAATCAAATCTTCCAAGTTTGCATCCTCTCTTTGCATCATTTTGAACACTTCATCTTTGTTATTGGTAGGCATGCAATAATCCAAGTATCTATCCAAAAATGCCTTTTTCATGTCATTCCATGTTCTAATGAACTGAGTGACTAACCCCATGAACCATTTCAAAGCAACTCCTTTCAATGTTGAAGGAAACAATTTAAGTTTTTAAGAGTCTTCTAGATAATCAATAGTTATGGACAAGACTTTAAACCCAAACCAAAATGTTTCAGGATCCTCACTTTTCAACCCATAGAAGTTTGGGAGTTCAGAAGGCGAAATAATTTTCATTGTGTCATTTGTTTCCTCATCCACTATAGGGAATCCAAAAGAATTATCTATTTCCCTACTTCCCCTGCCTCCTACATTATTTCCTCTACCTTCTCCATTGTTTCCTCTACCTCCTCCATTATTCCCTCCACCTCTCCCTCTACCCCCTCCTCCAAACAATGAGAATTATCCATCTTGTTCTTCTTTTGTCATTATTTCAAAGTCAGTATAGGGTTCAACATGTAAGGTTACTTCCTCCTATAGTTCTTCTATTAATGGAATATGGGAGAGAGGTTCTACTTCTTCTTCCTCACCAGGTGTTCCTAATTCTTCAACTACAATGTGCTCTCCTGTGGAGGTGAAAAAGGCTATTCTTGTTGTAGGAGATTCTTTTGATTGGATTTCTTCCCCTGGAATTCTAGGAGTCCTATGGCTGGGAGTATGAGTTTGGGATGGAGGTGTGTATTTTCCTGTTCTTGGTGGAGTAGGTGGTGTTGTAGGAATTTAACTTCTGCTCCTAGCTATAAATCTACCCCGAGAGTCTCTTTCTCTATGCATGTCATTTTTTTTTAATGTAAGAGCTAAGGCTACCTAGTTACACTTCCCTGGCAATGGCACCAAAATGTTTGGTCAATTTAGTGTCCTATATTGCTCTACATAAATTATCAATCCAGGTATCGTAAATTGATGAAGTATAGTGCATTGTTTGTGCTAGATAGCCCTTCTTACTTCATTGTTTTTGTGTTTTATGTTGTTTTGGGGGGGTTTTGGTCTTTTAAAACCTAATGATTTACAATGTAATTATCCAAGAAACTTAAATATAACTTTTGTAAGGACTACTCAAAATAAAAACAGAGCTTTTAAGAAAGAAATGAAAACATAGCTAAGAAAGACTTGGAAGCAAAGCTTAAGCAAGAAATGAAAACAGAGTTTCTATTCATATTTTACCATTATTTCCAAATCATCAATTAAGAACTGAAAGTGAAATTTGTAATTGATGCCTAACTAATTACAGAAATAAAACTAAAAGAAATGCTTAGTTACTCTACCCCTCAATTTTGGGAGAAAGTCTCCTTAGGATGACATTTGAGGAATTTTGTACTTCATTAATCTAATAGAAAGCAAATACAAAGATGCAGCAAAGACTCATTGCATAAATGAAATGCTCAACCACTTAGTTTAGGATGAATTATCAACTCGAAGGGTTTTTAGATACAATCATTAATACTATGAGTTAGTAAACTTAAGAAATGGCAAAGACAGTAAATGGCACTAATCAGTTTAATTGAGAATTTAAAGACTAGTAAAACAGTGAATGAAGAAAACTAGATTACATTGCTAAACTTAATCTTCTAACTACTGATAAAAACTAGAAAGAGATTAAGAAAATGGAAGCTACTCTAAATTATGAACATTGTTAATAAGAAAATGATGAAAATTGCATTATAAACATGGTTTAGAAAGAAAATGGTTATAAACACTGTGAAAGGAAATGATGAATTTACAGTTAAAAGGAAGAAGAGAAATAAAATGAAATGAAACCTTTTTCTTTGCAGGGGCCCTATGCAACTAATTAGGCTATGCTTGCTCAATCAACTTCAAGGAAACTACTTCAAATTCTCATAAAACATGCGGTATTCATATAAAAAACAAGGACACAAAATGCCCAGAAATTACAGAGTTCAGAACTTGATTTCACGATAAAACTATTACTATCATTATCTAACTTTCTCGATTCTTTACACAAGTATTTAGAAGAAAACAATACAATTGTTTTTGGAGAAAATATGCTACAGTCAAAACACGTAGAAGACAAGTACGTGGAATTTCTTCCTCGACTACTGGAGACATAAATCCAAGATGGTGGCTATTGGATTTAGTTGCACAGGTGACTGTTGGAGTCCGTAGGTTCAGGTAGTTGTTTCAGATAACGCTTCCCATTACTGTGAAACGTGTTAGTTAACCACTAAACAGAGTCATGTTACCTTCGGTCTCTGCATTTGACTTCTCCAATGACCGTAGTCTTATACCAACTTCCTTGTCGACCTGGGCTAAGTGAATAGGACAGGGTCCATGTCACGATGATTTCCAAGCTGCCCATGTAGTTAATTTCTCCTTCTAACTCCTAGAACCTGTTAAAGCATGAAGGTAGTTGCAGAACAGCCGATTAGCTGCAAAATAGTTTGTTTTCCATAGCTAATATACAAAAAATTATTCAAACAACAAGACATAAAATCATAATAAGTAAATCACTAAATGTCCTCCTTAAGACAATATATACTTGTCATTGGTGATGAGAATGCATCTTTCTCATGGAAAAACAAGGAAAAAGAATGAAAAGAGTTGTTATGGAAAGAGTAATTTTGAGGCTCAACAGGAAGTCCATATCAAAATCACCCACACATCCCTCTATCATACTAACATTACATTTTGGAATGGTGAGGTAATCAGTAACGTGGTTTAAAGCTTGTTATGCTATATATTTTCCATGAAGGTTGTGAAGCTTGTTATGCTTGTTATTGGTACTCATTGCTGGCCATAACTATTTTACTTCAAATGGCTTATGTATGTCTGCAAGATGAAAACATGAAAAATTTTCCTCACATACTTGGACACGAGGGTGTTGGGTAAACCTTTGTTAGTTACAGTTAATATGAGTTTGATTATATGTTTTTCGAACAAATTACGAAATAAGAGCATACAATTTATGATTGCATGATAGTAGAGAGCATGTGAGAAGGCATGACAGATATTAAGGTTGGAGACCATGTAATTCCCTTGTTCAAAGGAGGGTGTGGAGATTGTGTGTTCTGTAAATCTAAGAAGACTAATTTGTGTGATAAATTCAAAATCAATCTCACAAGAAAAGTGATGAGAAATAATGGAAATGTGTTTCTCAACCAAGGGATTTCCCATTTACCATTTCATGTCCACTTCTACATTTAGCGAATACACACTTGTTGACTATTCTTGCGTTGCCAAAATCAATCCAAAGGCTCCAATGGATAAAGCATGCTTGTTTGGTTGTGGAATAGGCACTGGTATATTTACTGTGACTTTTTTTATGCATCTAAGCCTCAATATTGTAGCTACAATATTCAACTTACAATTAGAATGAGCAATGTCTATTTTTATTGTTCAGGTGTTGGAGCTGTTTTCAACATAGCTGACATCCAAAGTGGATCAACTGTGGCCATTTTTGGCCGCTGTCAGTAATATCATCTTGACACTAGTTTAGTTTTATGTGATATTCTCTACAAACAATTTTCGATTTCATGATATTCCCTAAAGTGTACTCGTGATGTTTTCATGGTCACTCTATAGGTCATAGCAGGTGCAAGAATGAGAGGTGCCTCCAAGATAATTGGTATTGACACAAATTCAAGCAAGTTCATCAAAAGAAAAATGGATTCTCCAATGAAGATCAGATAACCATACATTTTCTGAGTCCTAATTATGTAGAACCAACTAAACTGAATATCATCATAACTGAGACCAGGGAATTAAGTAGAAACTCACGAATTAACTTCATTTCCAATGCAACAAAAGCCTTGGGCATTACTGAATGCATTAATCCAAAAGACCATGAAAAGCCCATTCAAGAGGTAAGTTAAATGCTTTTTTGCTTAATAAAATGTTCACAGATTTATCTCTGGTTCACGATAAGTAGAAAGTTATATTTATGTCAAGTAATAGTAGAGAAGACGCAAGGAGGTGTGGATTATAGCTTCAAATGCTTTGGAAATATAGGTGTTTTGTATCGGTCTTTCTTGGCTACTCGAGAGGTAAAACATCTAGTATTTTTCCCTTTTTTAATAGCGATGTAGATTGATGGAGAATCATTATCAGCTACAACTATTACATTAGGAACAATTATTCCATAAATATCATTAACATACAATTAAAATAAATATCAGTAATGGACAGTTACAAAAAATTTAAACTTTAATTTTATATAATTAGAAAACAAATTGTTAACCAAACCATTCGAACCAAAATCTCTTAGAATCTGTCTCAATTCTATATAATTGAAAAATAAATGGTTTCCCAAACCACTGTCACTAATTTGAAAACCATTCTCTTTACCAAGTCATCTCATTCAAAGTTTCATCATCCTTCTCTTTATTGACATCCTGGATTAACTGCTCAAAAACCCCTGAGAGTGTATCTATGTTTTCCTGTTCTAGAGTCACAACTTTCAACACCTTGAATTTTATGCTAGGCATCCTAGATTTAAGATATTTAAGAACTCCTCTCAATCCCTTATCTCCCACATATGCATCATAATTTTTTTTGTGTCAGTGTCTGAGTCTTCAATAGATTTAGGTGATACTGAAAAGGAAGCATCTGTAGATTGTGCATTCTGCTGCAAGTAGACATGAAGTAGACCACTTGCTCCTTGTATTTATGATCACTGTCTTTTGTTACGAAAATTTCAAACAAAGGAACACCTGGAGCTCCTATAACCAGATGCCTTGCATTGTAGCCCTTGGAAAAAAATCTCTCATGTTGAGAATAAATATGGATGATTCTGCCATATAGATCATTTGCACCCTCTGCCAAACCAGCCCACCATCCAATATCATGTTTAATCATTCCTTGTAAACCTAGAGTACAATGATCATGTGATGGCACCAATAAAGGGTCTAAAGTGCGTGAATAGTTCCCTGAAATGGAATTAGCCCAATTTGAAGAAGTGGAATTTTTCTCAATAATGTGTAATGCCTGGATTTAGCCTCCTATTTCCTCTGAATACGGATGAAATCTTCCTTTCACCATATAATTTCTTCACAACACCTCGAACCTAGTTCAGAAGCCCAGAATTATGGAAACAACAGAGCCCACCCAACACAAGAGTTTGATTGGGTTACAGTTAATAGGATAAACTAAACCATGAGAGGTAGAAAGAAGCGGTGGTTTCTTTGATGATCTATGTTGTGATTTGGAGTGTGGCCAAGAAAAAGTAGACTTGGGAGATAATTGGAGATTTGCAAACCATCATAGTAATAATATTGTATAAAATCCTGAGAGCAACTGCAACCTTAAACACCAATTTTTTTGTTTCCCATATAAATAAATTTTAACAAAAACCTATATGTGATAACAGGTCTGAGGTCACCCGATCGGGTTGCATGACGTGGAGAGGTGAGGTTTAATGAGACGTCGACGCACGGATCAGGCGGAAGCAGGCGAGGTTCAAGGCATTATTGCCACAGGTGAATGGTGCGGCCGGAAGGGTAGTGGAGGCGGTCAACAGGTCGGTGGAAGGGACAAGAGGACGGCGACGAGCCCAGGGAATGATGACTCAGGTCTCGGGAACAACCCTCGGCGTAAAACCATAAGTAGAATCGTTATGCAGAGAAGAATAGCGAGGGAAGGGTGGCGAGGCAAACAGAGACGAGAAGATAGCAGAGCAATCCGAGCGGGGTGTTCAGCTCGTCACCATAGCACGAGCAGACCTGCGAGTGGAGTGGGAGGTGAAAACCGTAGCGGAAAAGAGAAAATGGAAGCAGAGGGCAACCGAAGTGTTAAACGCTGGATGCGTAGCAGTGGAATTGAAGAGCAGGGCAAGAATGAAGCAGACAGGAAAGGGAAACGGAAGATGGAGGATGAGATGCAGCAGAGCATTCCCGTGTTTGAGATTTCGGAAGGGGAGAGTGAAGACTTGGAGGCAGGCCAGGAAAACGACGCGCAGGAGGAAAGGCGAAATAGACAGAATAAGGCAGCAGTCGGAAATGATGAAGAGGAAGGAGGTAGCCCTTTGCAGTTCACAGGAAGAGGCAGGGGAGGTTACAGAAGAGGGTGAGGACGCAGAGGAAGAGGCGGCCGACGGAGGAAGGATTTGGCGGCAGGACGTAGCAGACGGGGACGCCAATGTAGCCCCAGCCCGGACGAGGAAGCAGAGCCAGCGGAGGGAGACGGGCATCGACGGACCAGGCAAACCATAGGAAACAGAGTCAGAATTGCAGAGAAGGAGTACAGGGAGAAATCCAATCCTAAAATCAGAAGAATTATGGAGCATTGGGAAGAAGAAGCCATCCAGGCCCAATCAAAGGATGAGATGGAAGAATGGATTACCCTCATGCCTGATCCAGGACATACCAGAGGAAGAATGACTCTTTACAAGCAGTCTCTTCACTTGTACTGGGTCATGAATAGGCTAATGGCTAAAGCCTTGGAACAGGTAGCAATGGAAATGGCTGAGATGTCCCAGGGAATCCCGAATTTGAAGAAGGAATTGAAGAACATAGTAATAACTCTGTTAATGCAAGATAAAAGGCTGGAGGACCTGCAACAACAACTGGAGGCAAGCGGAGTGCTGGTGAAGAAAGAGAGAAATCAGCAAGAAAATCCAGAGAAACAATGAACAAAGGCATGTCCATGATGAATTTAGGAACTATTTATTTTTGTTTTTGCTTTAGTCATGCAAAAATTTTATGCTTTTATATATATGCAGAAGTATACATGAAGTAATAGGGAGATAGAAAAAGTGTATAAGGCATGGAAAGACAAGCTAAAAACATTCTATTTTTGGGCAACTGTGAAAAATTATCGGTGGTCAATAAATCTGGTTTCCCTTCGGGGCGGGGTGAGACCACCCTAACTCTGTAATGTTTCCTTTTTGTTTAATAGAAAATGGTACCACTCAGCTTACAAAAAAAAAAAAAAAAAAAGGTATGAGGTAAGGTTTCAGGGCCACAGGTGCAACATTTCATGGAGAACTATTTGAAGGCTAAGAGGCATATTGTAGGGCCTTCTCTTCAAGTTGCAGGTGCATAGAGACTAGCGCAGGTGGGGAAAAAGGTGTTAACCCTTGAACAAAGTTTGGAGCTCTTGCTTAGTAAAATCGTGGGTTGTAGGGTGCCTTGTGTAGGTTTCGAAAGACTAAAACAATGAGTGGGAAGGCTATAGGGGTCTATTTTATAGCTACAATGAAATTAAGTTAGAGTTGTCAGAATCTATTAGCTCATAATTTTGTTTTCAACTTCTACTTGAATTAGAGGAAACTAAGTTATACTAGAGGTGATCAAAACCTTTTTAGCATGGAATTTTGTTTCAAACTTCTATTTGTATTAGATACAACAAAGTTTGATCAAACGCTTCATATTTCTATTGTCTCATAGTAAGTTAAGAGGTTCGAAAGAAAATTGTGTGCCTTCTCTTCAACTGATTCTGCCACAGCTATTTATTGCAACTTATTGTGACATATTGGTAAAATGATCATTATTCCGATAAATAATTTGTGTTTTTATAATTGATAGTTGCTGCAAAATTATCTTTGGACATGTTTGTAGTTTAACAATTTCATGTGGAAAAATCAAGGACAACTGGTTTAGCTTTGAAGATTCTATAATATATGTCATGGAACCTGATGTGAGTCCTATTGGGCCTACCCAACTTGAGCTTCCAGGGTAATGAGCAGATTCCTACACTTGTTCTTTTAGAAGTCCTCAAACCTCGTTGGCCTTTTATAACCTCTGGTTTGCAAGTTTTTCATAGAAGCTTTGGGATTTTTGTAATCATAGATGTATATAAAACAAATGGTTGTTCTCTATTCTAATCTTGACAATGAGAAGACAATATTAATTGAAGTGTTATACAATAATATTAACTGAAGTGTTTATATAAACAACTCGCTTAATCCCTTGGGAAAGAATAGTGAAAGGATCATTTTCAATTTTTGGCAAAGCTTTTCCAGTCTTGTGAGAACCTCTATTCATGTAATCGTTATATAAAATCTTTGAAGTCTGATCCCATGCTTCTCAACTCATTTTCGAATTCGAAAGTCCCATATGATTCTTTTCAACTAATTTGGAATTATAAATGATTTCTCTAGCATAATTGTCTACATGGATGTTCTCTGGCGGGTCTTTTTTGTAGATTTTATCTTGCATAGGTTGCTTCGTTATAGGGTGATAAGGATCTTGGTTCTTGGTGTTCAAGACACTACTTTAATATTGTTTAGCTTAAATTTTCAAGTGATTCTATGATTATAGAAATTCCAGGGGCATTCCTATTTCAAGGAAGTGATATTAGTTCTTAATGTTGTTTCTAGGGTCATTTCTATTTCCTATATGATGTTAGTTCCAATGTAATCGCTCATTATTTAAAATAGACCTTAAGGAGAAATCCATTATATCTAGCTTGAGTGGGCCTAATGGTTAAGAGCATGTGTTTCCTCCTAAGAGGTCACAGGTTCAAAACCAGAGGGGTAGAGTACGTATGCCTTCATTGACTTAGCAGTCAAATCATTGTGTGAAGATAGGTCCCTTGTCACACAAGTAAGGGGGTCTCATACACCAAGTTCGTGTCTGGCTTGGTTGTGACCTTAAAATTGGATAATCAAAATATCCTCTAGAAATTTTAGAATTGTATTTCAAAGGTATGAGAGTGCAAGGAAGCCTTGTCTTTAGTGAGTTGCATGATAAGGTAATGTTTTCCTTCAACATGTAGAACATCTTGTAAGCGTTTGGAGGTTTAATTTGGAATACATCATTGTTTTGAGCTAGCCAAATGGAGTAGATCACTTCTACAACCAAAATATTGTCTTATGTTCTAGTTGTAGTCCATTCATTTAATGCCTATGTGTTATCTCCAATCCATTGTTGCATTTTAAATAGGCTATGAGTGATAGCCCATATCTCATTGGTGAGATGGCAGTGAATCAAAAGGTGATTTCATGCTTTTTTGTTATTCCCTTAAGAGCGCATGTGTTGGGACTTGTCCATCCTCTTCTTCTAAGCCTGTCTAGGTTGGGATTGCACCCTTGATTTGAGATTTGGGGCCCAAACCTTGGTTGTAGATAGTTTTCTTGCATCTAGAGGGTCTAGACTTGTGCTTGAACACATTATTTGGTACAAACCTATTCATGAAGATTCATTAATTGGTTTTTCATCATCATATAGATCAATTTATATGTTATTTTATATAGATGCACATAATCAATCTTCCTAAAACACGGTTAATCTTTGTGTGTCTTAGACCATTAAATGCCACAAATCATAGTTAGATGTGCTTGAGTGTGGGTTAAGTAATTGCATTATGGGAGAACTAATATGCATTTACAATGTGTATCAAAAGAAGAAAGGTGAAACTAATATGCATTTACAATGTATATCAAAAGAAGAAAGGTGCATTGTAGAATGCATGTGGGGTCATAAGAGAGGCATCATGTCACTAAACAAAGGATATAAAAATAAAAGGGTATAAAAAATGTGAACAAAAAAATGGATGCATACAATATTTAGTGAAAATAGGGGTTTTTTAAATTGGGAAGGTGTATTGGATTTATATTGGTAGGGGGTTAAATAATGTGATTTTTAGAGGTATTTTCCAATATGCAGTCAAATTAAAGGTATTGTTTAGTATGCCACGAATGCATGTGCTATGTCATAGGTTCAGTGAGTGAAGCCCCTGTGTGATGAACTCTTCCTTTGTTAGTGCTCGATCTTCTTCAACTATGTCAAATTCATACATCCATTTGTCAACTACATTATTTTTTTCGATTCCTAAGTTGAATAACCTGTGACATTTAACCCATTGACATAGTGTTAGTTTGTTGGCTCTACTTGGATTCAAAATCATTTGACAACTTAAACATATAGAGTGGATTCAATTCGTACTTTGCATATTCTTGAGATAGTTTTAACTTTTGGCTTATCTTAGGTTGGTGGGATATAGAGAAATTAAATATATAGAGATCCGGCATGTAGGTATTTTCTATGTCGTTCTCGGTCATTGGGTGGATGGGAAATAGGGCATAAGTTTAGTTTCCGACCGACTGATATGTCTGTCAACACACTCCCTAGCTTAAGAGTGTAACATAGGTTTCATAATATTCCCCTTCCAGTGAATAGTGGAGTATGAATTTGAAATGAATGAAGGCATTCTAATAGACCCATGGTCTTCATGAAACAAATGGAAAAATAGTACGATTCCTCAAGCAAGGAAAGAGGAAAAATCTTATAATCAAGTCTCAGGTTTTGAGGCACTACTAACTATGGCTCCCATATGTCCATAACCAAAGTCTTAATCATGGCCTCCAAAGGTACGTGGCCTATAAATTAGCCAAGCATTGTGCTCTTTTATACATTTTGCAAACATCTTCAGACTCAAATGATCATACATGGGAGTTTACTAGGGAGAATTATCATTACCTTGTGATAAACCTTTGAAATGAACTTTTGAAGTGCGTTGGGTGGGACAAAAGTGTTTGGGGCTACCAACAACAGTTCTATTGTGAACTTTCAACTTCCATAGTGGAAGCCAGATCAAATGATCCATATCTTGGCTTTGGGGATTGCCAAAAAGGGAACCCAAGGGCCTCACGATTGATTGAGGTGATCCAGTCCGAGCCAACAAGGTGAAAAGCACAGAAACTGATTTCATCCATAAGTTTATTAAACCCTACTTCTGTAACTCAAAATGTATTGGAAAAGGAATCATAGATGAAGTTTTTCATGAGAAAAAAAATAAATTAAAAATTAAAAATTAAAAAAATAAAAATAAATAAATAAATAAAAATTAACATAACCGTAAACATATAATAATTGCAACATACTTAACATAGATGTAAAAGAATTTTGATTGAAAAGGATGAACATTAGCACCATGTAGACAAGGGTCAGGAGCTTCCTCTTCTCTCATGGTAGAAGCAACATATCTCTCCTTTCATTTTCACCCATGGTATAAGCAATATTTCTCTCGTTTTACCTCGGTCTTAATTTTCTAGAAGCTTATTCTGTTTTCCACAATGACTGAACCCAAGGGTTTCTTTCCAAGTATTGATGTAAATTGGTGGAGATAATGTTGTTTAGTTTATTCTTTTATGAGAAGTCAATTTGGTTCAATACGAGGTTGATGCCATTTGTGAAGGTAAAAGTTTTAGAGTATTTTCCAACAAATAAAGAAGAATAAATGTATAATTGGAATGAGAATGGAAAGTTAGTTCATTACATAATTTATGCTGACATCATAGTTATCTAGCAATTAGTAAATATTATATGTTGTGTTTGTTTTCCACATGCATACTCAAAATGATAAGGAAACTCAATGAACATTGGAAAAAAGCTAGTTTCATGAGATGGAAACTCAACTGAGAAAAGAAAAACCATCCCATAAGAGAATGGAACCTAACAGTCAAAGTACAGTAAAAAAAATTGCAGAAAGGTAAACATATACGTGTGCAGTAATTCCAATTCTGCTATTGTATTGCCATCATTCATCCAGCTATTCAAAATCAATGGGACTCTACTCAACAAATAGTGAATCCCCATAAAGTGTAACTCCACCATAATTAATTGTGACACAAGAAACCCTCTGGGAAAAATTCAGTATTTGTTGGGGGAGCATGCAAGGAGAAGTTGATTTTAGTCTGGCTAGTGAGTTAGAGATATCTCAACTGTATCTACATATAACTATGTATAGAAGCTCTACATTTAGAGGCAAGACAATGAGTAAGGGTTTTCAAAAAAAAAAAAAAATCTCACACAATTCAGGGTTTGTGTAAAGGGTTAGTAATGCAACCAATTTTACCAAAAAATAAAAAAACAATGCCTTAACCAGTTACCACAGTTTACCACCAAAACAAATTACCCATAATCGTTTACCATTAGAGGGAAATGCATTTTGATGACATATTCTGAGAAATAAAATCTGAGGAATCTATACCCTATGCTAATTGAATTGAAAATGAATTTGTAGTGGTACATGAAGCTACATGCCAACACTTTCCAATTTAAAAGTTACACCTATAATGCATGCAAAATATAAAAGTGTAATGCATACAAAATATAAAAGTGCAAAATATAAGAGTATTATTATTTTTTAAAATGAATAACATAGAAGCGAACAAAGTGATAGAACACGTAGCACAATCCATGCATTGCTGCTAAATATGACATGATAGCAAGGATGTTTTGGAGACCTTCACCTTAATTAGGGGATATGATATCAATAATGATAAATATTTAGGTTATGAATTGAAAATTTCGCATAACACCGACGGCCCCAACCCCTTCTTCCCCACGCATATGACATCTCCTTCGCGCACTTCCACTGCTGGAAAGTGAATTTCAACGCATTGCACACACGATCAATGGCAGCCTTGGAAAACGCATCATGGGGTCGATCACACTCAACCTGGAACTCACCCTCACCCTCGGGCTCGCTATCACTCTTCGAAGACGTTGTTTCCACCATTACAGCTCTCCAGAGATCTTTAATGACGGTCGACGGTGCTCCCCTCTGAATCCTTATATATCCTCTTAAAATTTCAGGCACACTGACATTGGTATTCATTTCCAATTCTTTCATCATTTTCATATGCCCCAACTATCGAGCTGCGATATAGACAGCACCAACTTGGAGGCCCAAAGAATTCTTTCCCTTTATATAACCCCCATGCTCAGTGAATTCTTTATAAATATCCACAGCCTTTTCCACCACCACACGAGAAAGGTTGAGGGTTGAGGCGTATTATTCTATATTCTCCATGTGATCCTCTAGGATCAAAGGCTTCTTCTTGCGTTTGACTGGCATATTATTGTTGCCTCTGCCTCTGCCTCTACCTCCTCTATTGCCTTTGCCTTTGAAGGTGATGGACGCAATTTCACCTGCTTTCCCGTCCTTTGGTTGTTGGGCTATCTCGATCCTCTAGGCATTTTGATTGTCTTCAAAAATTCACACATCATGTGCCTCATCAATGAATTGGGTTTCCACCACCAAACCGCATTGGGTGAAAATGCAATGACCCACACCTTCATCAACCAGTTAGCACCTCATAACCCTCAACAAAATGGGATGGTTGAGAGGAAGAACAAGAGTATTGTTGGAACAACTAGATCTATATTGCATTATCAAGATCTCTATAGGTTCTTGTGGGAAGAAGCATCTAACACTGCAGCATTTCTATAGAACAGGAGTCCACACAAGGTGCTTGGAAAAGCTACACCAGAGGATGTCTTCACAGGAAAGAAGCCTGATGTGTCAGACTTCTGAACCTTTGGCACAGAGGTCTATTGTCATGTGTCCAAGGATAATAGGAAGAACTTGGATGCCACAACCAAGAAGGGTATCTTTTTGGGGTATAGCGAGACATTTAAGGCATACAGGGTGTATCTTATAAGATCCAGGACAACAATTCTCAAGAGAGATGTGAGATTCTAAGAGGATCAGGCTCTATGATTTTCCTTAGAGCTTGAAAATATTGTAGTACCCGAGGAGGAGCTACTCACTCTCAAATAGGAGGAATAACCAACTCCTCAAAGTCATCCAAACCCACAGTCTAATGGCAAGAGGGTAGCACAGAAGGATGAAGAGGGCAAACTAGGTTGAGATAAAAAAGATCAGCTAGATCTAGCTATGACAGGGAGGAAGAAGGACAAGTGGGTCGAGAGGATGATCTAGGAGGCTCAAGAGTAGGTCAAGGCTCCTAGCACCGTATTTAGGAAGAGTAAACAGCCACAGAGGCACATATGTTATATGGAACTGATGACAGAGTTGGTGGACACTGAGCCTTCTTCTTATGAGGATGCAGCTTCTCATCAGTTTTAGAAGCCTGCCATGTTGGAGGAGTATTCCTCTATCATGAAGAATGATGTTTGGGAGGTTGTTCCAAGTCTTTTGGGGAAAATCATAGTTAAATATAAATGGGTGTAAAATTTGAAGCATGGAGTAGATGGGATTGTGGAGAAGTTCAAGTTTATGGCCAAAGGCTTCTCACATATTGAGGGCATACACTGTGAGGAGACCTTCTCCCCAGTAGCAAACTATTCATCCATTGGGACTATTATTCTAGCACATGCAACATAGGTGGGGTGGAAGATCCACCAAATGGACGTGAAGACAACATTTCTCAATGGAGTCGTTGAGGAGGAGATCTATATAGAGAAGCCAAAGGGGTTTGAGCAGTTCAATATAGACACACATGTGTGCAAGCTGAAGATAGCTATTTATGGGCTTAAGTAAGATCTGAGAGCATGGTACACTTGGATTGACAGCTACCTTTGAGGATTGGGCTTCACTAAGAATAAGGAAGATTCCAACTTTACATCATGGTTGGAGGGCTTCTACTTATTCTAGTTCTCTATGTCGACGACCTTATATTGGCTAGAGATGAGAGCTGGATCCAGGATTGCAAGGAGGACATTCTGAAGGAGTTTGAGATGAAGGATATGGGGCTTGTGTGTTATTTCTTTGTCTTGGAGGTTTGGTAGGGTGATGGTGAGATATTTTCTAGATAGGGAAAGTACACAACAAAGATTCTCTAGAAACTTCATATGCAAGATTGCAAGCCCATGGCCACACCTCTGGTCACAAACTGGAGGAATGTGGGTGCTACTACAACATAATGAGTGGATCTTAAAGTATACAGGCACCTAAGTGAATCATTTATTTACTTGGTCAAAACATGAATTGATATGTGTTTTGCAGTCAACCAGCTAAGTCAGTTCATGGTTGAACTGACCAGAATGCATTGGGTTGTTGCAAAGCATGTGTTGAGATATATTAGAGGCACAACGGACTATGGATTGTGGTAAAAACATGTTGATTGTGAGAGGCTTGAGGGCTTCAATGATGTAGATTGGTCAGGGAACTCCATAGACATGAAGAGTACTTTAGGCGGCATATTCAACATTGGTTCAACTACAATTTCTTAGTACAGCAGGAAGTAGAGATCAATTGCACTCAGTTCATCGGAGGCTAAGTACATGTCTGCTAGTTAGGTAGCTCGCAAGGATATTTGGATGAGTAAGTTTCTTGTTGTACTTTTTAGACAAAGGATGGAGCCAACCATGATACATTATGATAATAAAATTTAAAGTTAAACTCTCATAGAATCCAATATTTCATGATTGCTCAAAGCATATCAAGACCCCGAATCACCATCTTAGAGATTGTTTGCAAAAGGGGATAGTCAAGCTATAGTGCATTCCAATAGGGGAGCAGACATCAGACATATTTACCAAGGCATTTGCAAGAGGTAGTTTTGTTCATCATAGAGATAAGTTGGAGTTGTAAAAAATCCCTTCCTTGATAAGAGCAAGTGTTGAAAAGCAGCGAAGGAATGATTCATTGATCTGTGCCTTGATTCAAGGAATTGATTTGGAGATCTTCTTTAATATCTATGATTTCCAGTGATGAGTACAAGTTCAAAAAGTAGTTTGACTAGTGTGGGTTTGTGGAGAATGAGTTATCTATCCTCTAGTGTGAGTTAAATTGGGAACTGAGTGAATAAGTGGAGTTAGCCTCCTAAATTTTAGGAGGATCCAGTTAACTAACAGTGTTGAATTTTGTTAAATAGAAAAGCTCCAATTCAACTCCTAATCTAGAAAACTCACTAGCAATAGCCTAATTGAAAAGCTTCTATGGAGATCAAAGGCACACAATTAATCAATCAATTCTTAAGCAAGAGAGCTTATGGAGGAATGAGTCAAGTGTTCCTTGCACAAAATAGTAAGGAAGGAAATTTTCTCTTTCGAGTGTGCATAGAAATATGGGAAATCCATATTTAATAGGATCCTAGCCAATGATAGGAAATAGGAAATTATTTCCTAAGACTTTGTGTTGGAAAATCAGAGGATGTAGTGCATATAGGAGAAGGAAGCAGGTCAGCTATAAGGTGGAAGTTTTAGGCCTAGGACAGGAAAGAAAATTCTTCTATTTCATATTAGAAGCATCTTGTATATGTATCAGATATGTTGCTCAATTTTCGTTAATAAAATTATGAAGCAAGTGAGGGTTTCCATATTGGGTCCCCTAGAAGCATTTTGTGTTTTATTGTGTAAATTTTGTGAAATTATTTTTGTTCTACTCCATTGATATTTGGTAGAGAAATAATGTTTCTATGTGAAAATAAAATTTGCTTTAAGATTGTTCATAATAGCATATCAGAATTTCGTGGAAAATCTAGAGTGAATGCCACATTAAATAAATATGATAAACTTCCATGAAAATAAATCCAATGTGATCTATTGGTTAAAGAGGGTATATCTTTATCCCTAAAACAAAGTCATTCATTTATGCAGTTCTAAAATTTACAGATAATCTACAAGAGATATATTTATCTAAAATAACCCAGACTAAGAATGTTTCCAGGATGTCATGCCAAAGGCTCAAGAGTACCTATTTGATGAAAGGGAAGTAAGTTCAAAATCCTATCAGTTGTGTTCCAAGTTTCTTTGTAGAAAACGTTTGTAGAAGTGTGGCCCCATGAGTTAGTAGATGTCCATGCCATGTCATCAACATTGATCGATATTATAACAGGTAGGGATTCCTTAAAAAGGCTTGGTGCATTAACAATAAATTTTTGAAAATTTGACTTTGGTGAAACTTCATAAGTTTAACGGTGTCATCCCAAAAATTGTGTCAATGGAATGTATAAGGGCTGACATAGTTTTTTTTCAAAACTAAGATCATGTAATTTGCACATTTCTATATTGATACCATGGTTACTGCAGACATATTTTTCTTATCCTAGTAATATTAAAATGCATTCGATTTCAAAATACAATATAAAATCCCTACTACTATAAAGAAGCTCGAACAAATAAGTAACACAAAAAATAAGTACATAAAAGAAAAAAACCACAAATAGTGTTAGATGTTTGAAATAAACCTCTACTACATCTATCTAGTGCCCTTCATAGTTGTACAAAACTCCACAATTCGTGAGAGAACAAGAATTCTAGGGATCAAGCGCAAGAGCTTCTAAAAAGAATTTAAATGCCTTCAAAATGAGACCTTGTATTTGGAGACAAATTCCATTTCCAATGTGAGCCTCGACAGTGATAGACTCTGTTTCCAAAACAAATTCATAGAGACCAAGTGCATCCGAAAACGTATTCCTCGATTATAATATATTAACATATGACAATGCATATTTCCCTTGAAACCTTCTTAGCGACGAGGATAAAGGTGATGAGACCAAAAGAAGAGCATAAGTAGAAGTATGGTTGCTACTAGAAGTGTTGCTCCTTGAATGACAACTCATTAAATAATGACTCACGGCTCCATCAACATCCGAAGGTAATGGCCTCTATGAGTTCTCATTGTTTCATGCAACATCCCCACTCTCTTCCAACATTCACTCTCTGAGACTGAGTGAATTAAGGTTTTGTCACTGCCATAGTTGGACCCATTCCACTATTCAATGTCCCCAGTTTTCCATATTGCTCCACTTCACAACCCTACATTACAAAAATGAAAATACATGCACATGGTTATAAAATTATTTCAAAAATTCAATAATATAGTAGCCCCACTAAAATAAATTACCAATGATGGATTAAATCCTCGAGGAACATCACGAAAAAATTATTAGAACACACCACATTCAAAATAAATATGCTAATCAAAATCTAGCAAATGCATTAAGCATTTGAGATTCAACATTTGGGATGATTACCTTATGGTCGCAAAGGACAGAGTTTGAATGGCTACCTATTCAACCATGGAACAACAGCAGTCAAAACATACTTTGAAACCATGAAATGTTAAACTCCCACCAAATTAATAAATGCATAGAGGGAAATATAAAAGCAAAGGCGAGACCACTTTAAAAAATAAATGAAGAGGGAAATTAAGAGCACTTTGTTAACTCTTAATTGGGTGACAAATGGGTAATGAAGAGAATGTTATAGATTATAATAAGGAATATTTAACACATTATATGACTTTTAAATATGAGTCTTTCTTTTCTTTATTCATTTTTCTAGTCCTTTGATTTGAAGAGGTTCATATAGGTTGTCAGAAGGAAGAGATCACACATAGTAGATTTCTTTTAAATAATATTTCTATTTTTATTTATTTGTTTAGTATTTTCCTTTTTCTATATTTATGTTTTTATTGACTTAAAAAAAAAAATAAAAAAAAAAAAAATAATAATAATAATTAATAATAATAATAAAAACTATGATGTTAGGAAAATTTAAGCAAATAGTCAAAAAATTCCCCTAAACTAAAATGATTAAAAAACAAAACGCTTATAGATGTTGATATAGAGGCATGAAAATAAATTCTTAGACGATTACAAGAGGAGGAAAAGATCACAAGTGAGAGTGTAACATGAGGAGTGGACCTTTATATACTAGCATGCATGGTGGAAGATTTATATCCCTTGCACCTTGTAAATTGTTAATTTCATATAACTAGATGGAATTATTTGATTAGTTTGATTTTATTTTATTATGTTCTTCCAAATTAATAAATGTTAATTGTGAAAACAAACCACTTCCCTATGTTAAAGTTTTCTTCTGCACTAATACACATCTCTTCTCATTTTATGTATACTTATATATTCAATTGTTAAAAATTAAATTAGGGTGAAAATGCAGTGGTGGTGATAGTTGTTAAGAAGAATCATGTGTGTTGTGTGTGTGTGTGTTGTGTTGTGTGTATATATATATATTATATATATATATATATCACTTTTCTATTTACGACGAGGATATTGACCATGTTAATATTTTTTGAGGTTAATCATCTTATTAAAATGATGGGTAGCTTCTATGTTGGTTTAGTAGTGTTTTTCTTTGTTTTTTAAGATTCAAACATATGACCTTTTAAAGTCAATATTATTCCGCAAAATGTTGAAGCTCAACTCAAAGTTAGCCTATAAAAAAAGTGTGTTTAAGGAAGTATAATTTTTCAGCCACTCTATAATAGCCTTTGAACCCTCTATCTCTTGTGAGTTTATATTGTTGAAGTGACCCAATAAAAATGCCTAACATAAATGACTAAACCATATTATTGCAGTGCTTGTTAAGTAATCATTTTTTTTTTGTAGACTAGATTAGTCATTCATGTTAGCCATTTTTAGTTAGTCATATATTTTTAACCCTGAGCTAAATTAGTCATTTATGTAGTCATTTTCAGTTGATTCACTTAATATTTGATCATTTTTGGTAATACTTCACTTGGAAAAGTTGCAGTGGCTAACTTTTTTAGTCACCTAGTCACTAATTTCTTATTTTATACCCGTGGCAGTGGGTAATTTTGTTAAATCTTAAAACTCTTTATGTTTGGATGTTCCAAAAACAATATTTTTTCAATGGTTTGGTTTCCCATTGGCATACAAATATAGACACCATATCTGTGGTAATGTTCTTCCTTAACGTTTGAAATATAAATTTTAATTTACAAATAATAATAATAATAATAATTGAGGTTCATTTTACCAAGAATGTTATTCTAGTACCAATAAAGATCCAATTGTTATGGAAGCCTCAAATTTGATTTGCATTCCAAATGACAAATTCTTGTTAATCAATATTTTTCAGTTTTGTACGTTTCTCTTTTGCCTTTTAAGGTAGAATTTAATCCAATATATCTAAAGCTCTAGTAAAATATTTGATAATTCTGTTAAATCTTTGAAACTAAAAAGCACCATTCATTGTGACCTCTCGTTGGTGATTGAAACTTCATTCAAGAAGCATCAGAAATCATAAAGCAACCTAAAAATATCTACAAGGATGGGGGAGTCGAGGTTAGCAAAAATTGGCGCCCTTTTCTCTCACATAACTATCCCTCACTTTTCTTTCTTTTCTTTATTTCACTCATCTATCTTTTATCTTTTACTTCTCCCTCCCTTTTATATTTTTCCTCCTCCCTCTTATTCCTCTCTTCTTGTTGTCTCTCTTTTCCCTTCCACAATTTTCCTTCCATTCTTCTCTGATGTTTTTCCTCTTCTTGCTTCCTTAATTTTGTTATTTATTGTTTTTTTTTTGTTTTTTTTTCCTTGTATTCTATTTATTATCTTTATCTCCTTATTTTCTATGGTTATTCTATTCCCTTTCCCTTTTCCCACCTTAGTCTCTTTGTTTCCTGTCTCTTCCCATCATCTTTCTCTTTTTTATTTTAATTTTTAATTTTTTTAGGGTTCTTCCCTCTTTTTCTCCTTGGTCTTCTTATTTTTTTTGTTTTGTTTTTTCCTTTGTGCTAACCTGTCTGCCCCTGTTTTCTTTTATTTTTATTTACTTTATTTATTTATTTTCTTTCTAACCTTATATTCTCTAGACAACTTGTCGTTAATGAATTTAATATTATTTTAATGAAGTTTCGTTAATTTATAAAATATATTTTATGAGTTTGGTTTCATTTGTTTTGGTGTGTGGGTGTGTTTTTGATTGACGTCCCCCACACAATTATATAATGTGCCACAATGTTGTTTATAAAAAAAACATTTAATAATTATATATACATATAATATTGTCTAAAATTTATATTATTTAATATAACAGAGAAAAAAAATTTATAGATATATATATAATATATAAATATATATAATATATATATATAATATATTATAATATATATATATATATATATATAGATATATATATATTGTAATATTCCTAATAGCCATGGCTAATTGGAATATTCAATTTTGTTCAATTTTTGCCTTCTTCTATAGTTATTTGTAAATAAAAAGTGAGGAAGGGGGACATAACTCACTTTTAGAATAAAAAGTCACTTCCTAGTAGCACAACATTGTGACTTAAAGGGAAGCCAAGGGGTACAAAGGGGGATGCAGAAATGGAGCCCACGCAGACACATGGAGGAACCGCGCAGGAGGGAAGAAACACGTGGCAAGAGGGGAATCACGCAGGAGGAGGTGAGCCTTGGGATTGAGAGAGGCAAAGGTTATAAAAGAGAGAGGAGCACCCTCATTTTTATCATTCGATTATGTGCATTTGAGCTAGTCACTTCGACTTAGAGCACGCTGGTTGTTTAGCTATTCTGCAACACTGTTTAGTGCATTGAGTGTCTCCGTTCGAAGATCTCACGCTTAGCCCCAGGGGACTTCGAGTGCCTGCTCAGGAAAGGTATTTCCAAGAGTATTTTTGTAGTAGTTTCATCAACATTTTGGCAGGAGGTTTGAGCATCTTGGATGACTGCGCAATCTTGAGACGGATGACGTAGTTCTTTTTTGCAGGAGTTCTGGATTGAGGTTTTGCAGGGGGATTTGTGCTGGGAGATTGAGCAGAGGATCAGCCCTTTCATATTGGAGGATTTTTGCTGAGTTTCAGGCAGAGTTTTGGTGGGTTTATTTCAATGGTAGCGCAGAGCCTTGAGGGATTGCGTGGGTCCTCAAGGGGGCGATTTTCGGGGGCCGGTCGTTTCAAAAAAGCTTTCTGGGTTTTTCTGGGTTTCTTGAGTAGAGTCTGATTCCATAGTTTCAGCATTTTCTAAGGAGGGGAACAGCCCCAAATCCTAATTTGATTTCCAGAAGCACGATAGTTCTCCAGCAGCTTGGACGCAGTTCAGAGAGAGAGGCCATTCCTTTGCTATTCTAAGTGTATTTCTTCACTTGCCTTGTGCAAGTCGAGGTGCCATCTTTCTGATCACCTCCTGTACTCATTTTATTACTCAGTATAATAAAATAGCGTAGCATTTCTCTCTGCATTTCTTGAGTATCTGCTTGCATTTCGTGTTTACATTATTATATGTTGCACCACCGTTATTTTTATCATTTTTGAGCTTCCCGGTTATTATATCATTTGTACGTATTTGGTTGGAGTTGGCTGGGGTTTGTGGGATATCTCTGAAATGGGATATTACAGTGGTATCAGAGCATAGACCTAGCTCAGCCTATGGAGCTAGTAATCTATGACACCGAGAGAAAAACCCTACATCTGTTACAGAGGTTGGAGACATAGGGACACTGGGCGTAGATTGGAGAACACTTACGGAGAGGGAGACTATGTTCCAGTGGTGGACACAGAACAAGAGGAGCTTGTGGTAGATGCAGGACAGAGGAAGCCTGTGGCAGACGCTGAGTAGGAGGATTCAATGGCAGATGATGACGGGAAGAGATTTGCAAATATGCTCCTCAAATCCGTGTAGGATCTGTCGAGGCAAATTGAGGTGATGCGGCAGAGATTCACGACAATAGAGGCCAGACGGCGTGAGATCCCATGGCTTTTTCAGGTTGGTGAGGGATCAGGCGCATCCCACTATTTGCCAAAGCAGCGTGATACTACGCAGCAGGTGGCCTCACATTCCCCTACATGCTCTACCATGCCCACTTTCTTAGGAGCCGACACGGGGGCCGTAGCCCAGTAGGAGGCAGAGCCTGGACATATGGGCAATTATTTTGCAGAGTACCAAGCCTATGGGCAGGAGTTCAGGGAAGCCCTCTCATTCAGAAATTTTTTTCAGCTCGAGCGGGATAGTAGACCCCACAACCATCACAGAGGGTACCGACATTACCATGATGGTGACACCCACCGTGCAGCGAGTAGATTCCACTTGCCTACGTTTGATGGTTCATCAAACAGTTCAGCAAAGTCTTGGGTGGAGAAGTTGGACATTTATTTCCAGCTTAACCAAATGTCGGAGACAGAGGCCATCAAGGTGGCAACATTGCATTTGGATGGTGAGGCCCAGGATTGGTGGTTTCATGGGATGGTGACACTAAGGCACTCCACAATGATGACATATGCTGAGTTTACCAGGAGATTGATGGAGCGATTTGATTGGAGGGAGCCAGAGCAACATTTTATTGAGTTGACGAGGCTCAAACAGACAGGGAGCCCAGAGACCTACATTGCAGATTTCTTGAGGGTCTCTGTGATGGTGCCAGACCTATCCACGGCATGGAGGGTCTATATGTATGTTGACGGGTTAGTAGAGCCACTTCAGGGTTTAGTCCGATCCACTAGACCAGCCACACTCTAGGACACTATCAGCAGGACCCGAGACTTACAGGATGTCTTACCCAGGACCCGGACACCTTACCCCCAGAGACAGACTTTTCAGTCTAAGGGGAAGGATGTGAGGATTCTACCCCCAAAGGGGAATCTAGGACGAGTACAGCTTGACGACGACGCCAGGAGGGAGCTGAAGAAGAAGCATTTGTGCTTCACCTGTCAGGATCCATGGGCACAAGGGCATAGATGTGCTACTGGCAAGGCACATTTTATTGAGGTCTTCTCTGAGAGTAGTGGAGAAGAGGATGACGAGGATGATGTGGAGGTGGGAGATAGCCATGCCATACAGGGACCCTTTTCACCTCCACCGCCAGCAACAGGTGGTGCATCTTTTGCACCCACTGGAGGGGCCCTTGCAGCCTTGCGAGGAGTTCCCAAGTATCTGACGCTACGCGTATGGGGGATAGTACGTGGCTAGCGAGTATCAGTTTTGGTTGACAGCGGGGCGACCCACAACTTCATTGATGCACAGATGGTTGAGAGGAGAGGTATACAGACAGAGAGCTTCAATGGGTTTTCAGTCTTGGTCCCATGAGATCAGACCATGACGTGTGCTCATTATGTTCCAGAGCTTTCAGTGATGATGGGCACCTGCACATTGACTAACCACTTTTTCGTGGTCGATATTCCGGACACCAACATGATACTGAGTGCTCAGTGGCTTATCACTCCAGGGAAGGTCACGACAAATTGGAAGACCCTAGAGATGGAGTGGGATGATGAGAAGACAGGGAGGCATGAGAAAATACGGGGACAACCACATACCCGCCTCAGACTGTTTCGTCCCATCGGATGGAGGCAGTCTTCTGAAAGGGAGACATAGAGTGGGCAGTGGAGTTGCATGCATCAGAGGCAGGGACTACAGGGTAGACGGTACATCCAGAGATACAGTCTATCCTTGATCGGTATGCCATAGTGTTTGGGGAGATTCCACCAGGACAGCCACCAACTCGGGGGTTTAAGCACACCATCGAGCTTGAGCAGGGCATGCAGGCCATGATTACCACCCCCTATAGGCACCCCAAGGCCTATTGGGATGAGATTGAGCGGGATATCCAGGAGTTGCTGGCTCTTGGGCATATCCAACCGAGAACGAGTCCTTTTGCTTCTTTTGTGGTGTTGGTGAAGAAGAAGGACGATACATTGAGGATGTGCATTGACTACAGGGCCCTGAACAAGAAGACCCTGAAGAACAGGTACCCCATACCCAGGATCAATGAGTTGATGGAAAAGTTGAGAGGGGAACGTTTCTTCTCAAAGATTGATTTGAGATCTGGGTACCATCAAATTTGCATGAGGGAGCAGGACATTCCCAAGACCGCCTTCAGGTGTCACTATGGGCACTTTGAGTTCTTGGTGATGCCTTTTGGGCTAACCAACACCCCAGCTACATTGCAGTCCTGCATGAATCACATCTTCCATAGTCACTTGAGGAAGTTTTTGTTGGTATTCTTCAATGATATTCTCATTTACAGCGGGACTTGGGAGGAGCATCTCCAGCACATTGAGACAGTATTGTGTATTTTTCAGGAGCAGCAGTTCTATACCAAACTCTCCAAGTGTGAGTTTGGGTTGATGGAGATGTTGTATCTGGGACACATCATAGGGGTGGACAGCGTGAGGGTCCACGTGGAGAAGATCAGGGCCATCATAGAATGGCCGGAGTCAAGAAACGTGATAGAACTTCGAGGATTCATTGGCATTTCTACTTACTACCGGAAGTTCATCAAGAGTTTCTCATAGCTTGTTGCACCCCTGACAGATTTGACGAGGAAGGGGGCTTTCATTTGGTCAGATACAATGCAGCGAGCCTTTGACAGGCTCAAGGAGGTTATGAGCAGTTGCCCAGTGCTTACATTGCCAGATTTCACACAGTCATTTGTTTTGGAGTGTGATGCGTCGAGAGAGGGGACCGGTGCAGTATTGGTGCAGGGAGGTCACCCTATAGCCTTTGTGATCCGGAAGCTCCTTCCGCACAAGAGGTTGTATTCCATATATGACAAGGAGATACTGGCGATCATGCATGCATTGGATAAGTACCAACAGTATTTGGTGAGTAACAAGTTTAGGGTGAGGAGTGATCACAATAGCCTCAAGTTCTTTTTGGAGTAGAAGCAACTACAGGAGAGGTAGTAGAAGTGGATCAGCAAGATCCAAGCATATGAATTTGACATTGAGTATGTCAAGGGTAAGAACAATGTGGTAGCAGATGCCCTTTCACGTAGACTAGCCACATTGTCTCTTATGAGCTTGGATACAAATTGGAGGGATCGACTCTTAGTAGAGTACTCCAAGGACAGGTTTGCATGTGAGGTTCTGGATGGGCAGGTGGCAGATGACAGGTACAGGGTGGTCGATGAGATCATCTATTACAGGGACCGGATCTTCTTGACTGAGGGGTCTCAGCTCAAGAAGAAGATACTCTAGGCATCACATGATTCACCTTTGGCGGGACATTAGGGGTTTACCAAAACCTATAGGGCCATTAGAGAGAGGTTCTCATGGAAGGGCCTCAAGGAGGACGTACTCCAGCACATCCAGGAGTGCGATGTTTGCCAGAGGAACAGGGGAGAGATGAGCCATCCCATGGGTTTATTGCAGCCTCTTCCCATTCCAAAGGGGAAATGACAGAGTATTTCGATGGACTTCATCATAGGGTTACCCATGGTGCAAGGCAAGGATTGTATGTTTGTCATCGTTGATCGACTGACAAAGTATGCACATTTTTTTGCCATATCCGCACACTATACAACAGCACAGGTGGCCGAGTTGTTCTTTAGGGAGATCTTCAAGCTACATGGTCTTCCTCAGACCATCATCAGTGATGGGGACAACTGTTCCATGGGCGCGTTTTAGCAGGAGCTTTTCCGGTTGGTGGGGATGGAGTTGACACCAAGTACCAGTTATCACCCAAGAACAAATGGGCAGACAGAGATAGTTAACAAGTGGTTGGAGGGGTACTTGCGTAACTATGTCAGTGGACAGCAGTGAGCATGGCTGAAGTGGCTGCATCTGGGGGAGTACTGCTACAATACTTCATATCACATGTCCATTGGTATGTCACCATTCTATGCCTTATATGGGTATCATCCTTTATCTTTTGTTGACATGATGTTTGGTAATAGCAGGGCTCCTAGAGCCAAGATTTGGGTCCAAGAGAGTCAGGATATCCTCCTAGCTCTCAAGGTTAACATGGCTACAATGTAGAACCAGTAAAAGCTAGATGCCGATAGGGGTCGGGTGGAGAGCTAGTTCGAGGTAGGGGACATGGTCTACCTATGATTACAGCCATACTAACAGTCGTCACTAAAGCAAAAGGGGGTTGAAAAGCTCAAGCCCTGCTTTTATGGGCCATACAGGGTGATACACAGGATTGGACAGGTTGCATATGAGTTGGGGCTACCCCAAGGCAGCAAGATTCATAACATTTTTCATGTATCATGCCTGAAGAAGGCATTGGGGCAACAAGTGATAGTGACAAATGAGCTACCACCCATGGATGATGAGGGGCATTTGGTATTGCAGTCGAAGGCTATCATTGATACCAGGGAGAGACAGCTACGGAGCAAGACGGTTCGGGAATTCTTGGTGAGGTGGAAGAATTTTCCAGATGAGGATGCCACTTGGGAGAGTGATAAGATCTTACATCATCCATCACTTAAGTTGCTTGAGGACAAGCAACATTTTGCCAGGGGAGACTGTAATATTCCTAATTAGCCATGGCTAATTAGAATATTCGATTTTGTTCAATTTTTTCCTTCTATAGTTATTTGTAAATAAAAAGTGACGAAGAGGTACATAACTCACTTTTAGAATAAAAAGGTCACTTCCTAGTAGCACAACAATGTGACTTAAATGGGAGCCAAGGGGGCCAAAGGGGGACGCAGAAATGGAGCCCACGCAGACACATGGAGGAACTGCGCAGGAGGGAATAAACATGTGGCAAGAGGGGAATCACGCAGGAGGAGGTGAGCCTTGGGATTGAGAGAGGCAAAGGCTATAAAAGAGAGAGGAGCACCCTCATTTTTATCATTCAATTATGTGCATTTGAGCTAGTCACTTCGACTTAGAGCATGCTAGTTGTTTAGCTAGTCTGCAACATTGTTTAGTGCATTGAGAGTCTCCATTCGGAGATCTCACCCTTAGCCCCAGGGGACTTCGAGTACCTGCTCTGGAATCGCTGGGTTTTAGGAATATTTTTGGTGGGTTTATTACAGTGGCAGTGCAGAGCCTTGAGGGATTGTGTGGGTCCTCAAGGGGGCGATTTTTGGGGGTCAGCCATTTCAAAAAAGCTTTCTGGGTTTTTCTAGGTTTCTTGAGTAGAGTCTGATTCCAGAGTTTTAGCATTTTCTGAGGAGGGGAACATCCCCAAATCCTAATTTTATTTCCAATAGCACGGCAATTCTCTAGCATCTTGGACGCAGTTCAGAGAGAGAGGCCATTCCTTCTCTATTCTGAGTGTACTTCTTCACTTGCCTTGTGCAAGTCAAGGTGCCATCTTTCTAATCACCTCCTGTACTCATTCTATTACTCAATATAATAAAATGGCTTAGCATTTCTCTCTGCATTTCTTGAGTATCTGCTTATATTTCGTGTTTACATTATTATATGTTGCACGGCTGTTATTTTTATCATTTTTGAGCTTCCCGTTTATTATATCATTTGTACGTATTTAGGTGGAGTTTGCTGGGGTTTGTGGGATATCCCTGAAATGGGAATATATATATATATATATATATATATATATATATATATTATATATAATATATATATATATATATATATATAATATATATATATATATATATATATCATATACATATACATATATATACATATACATATAATACATATACATATTACATATACATATACATATACATATACATATACATATACATATAATTAAAAATGAAAAATAAAATTATTATTTGAAATAATAGAAAACATTAATAAAAAGGAAAAATATGAATAGATTTCTAAATTGATTTTAGATCATGAGATTACCTTTGTTTTGACTAAGTAAATTAGGACTCAGGGCTTTTGCTTATTTAGAAGTTTAAACTTCAAAAATTTACAATTCATGAGGTCATCTGCTACTCATATAAATTTTAGCAATTTAAGATTAATGAGGTCATATGTGAATCATATTTCGATGATAATAAGTTAATGCACGATCATATTTTTTAAATTTTGGCAATTTATGATCAATGAGGTCATTATCTAATCTGATGATTATTTTAAAGTAAATCAAATCAAAGATATTTATGAAATGGGATTATTGAAGGCAAGGAAATAAATGGATTTTAGGAATGTAGCCCATTATGTAAAGTGATCTACGATAATTTGATATTCTTTTTTTATTCCTTGGGTTCTTTAAATATATTTGTGGGGATAAGACTAGTGAAATGGGGTTGCAACAACTTTTAGTCTTTTTGGATAGTGGTCCTTCCCACATGGTGGTTGAAAATGGCCTTTATATCATTGTCACGCCCAAAGAGAAGGGAGAAAGTCCACACTATCACACCCACAAAGGACATTGGATGCATCTAAACCCCCAGACCCATATTCCCCACCCTAGCTCCAAAGATCCAAGCACTAGATCTATTGCTATCTTAAGTTGTAACAAGGCACTAGTTCATCCCCAAGATCTAGGGTTGAAACCATTGTCTACATTTCTTTGGCAATAGAGTCCACCATGTCCAAGTGTTGAACCTAGAAGCTTTGATACCACTCTGTAACATACCCCCTACTAAACCTAGTGCTAACCAAGGTTAGGAGGAAGCAGTTACTATGTTGACCCAATCTCCATGTTCTTGTTACGGAAATAGGGTCTAAAATTCCACTCTTTTCTACTACTTCAGAACTTGAAATGGATAATATCATTGTGTTCGTGTCATCGATACCTTTCCAATAGTATAATTTTTTCCTTAGCCCAACTCTCATATCAAGAGATTTAATCATTTAAGCCTCACACTCTAAATTCCACCATGTCATACTTAACCTCCACGTGGCACCCACATGATACTCAACGGAAATCCCTCGTGGTGTTATACCTCTTGGAAAGCCTACATGGAAGGTGTGGCTGCCTTGTGGTTAGAGGTAGGCTCTTCCTCGTGAAACCCTCAACTAATGAATCGAAGTCTCCAACCCTGACTTGGATGTCGGCCTAACTACCTGCTTGACTATGTTATTAAAACTTATTTCCTAACCCTCGACCTAGTGAATCCCACCTCACCTCCACGTGGCACCCACATGATACCTGATGCAATTTCCTCGTGGTGTTATGCCACTTGGAAATCCTACATGGAAGGTGCATCTTCCTTGTGGTTAAAGTTCGACCCTTCCTCGTGAAGCCCTCCACTAATGTATCGAAGTCTCGGACCCCAACTTGGATGTCAGCCTGACTACCTGTGTGACTATGCTATTGGAACTTATTTTCCAACCTTCGACCTAGTGGGTCCCACGTGATGTGCTCTGAGTCCAACAGGGTTCTGGGTTCAACATGACAAAAAAGGATAATTGAACCAACCCTCAACTTCGTGGGTCCCACCACTCTTTCCATCCTGTTTCTATGAGTCTTTTATAATTGAAAAATATTCTCATTTCTTCATCAAATTGCCGAGACCCGAGGTGTTCCATTCTTTCGTCCCAAACAACATATTCTCCATGATTTCACTTCCTCCTTCATCACACCTAGGTTACAAATCCATTATGTTAAGCTATAAAAATAGATAAAACTTGTTGAAAGATACATAGGGATGCAATCACTAACACTTGAATACAATACATTTAGAAAGGATATACAAAGGACATGCAACTAAGAAAACTTCTCACCTAAAATTCAACTACAAAAAGATATGCTTATCCTTTACTTAGCAGGTTGATAAAACAAAGCAAAAAATGAAATAACAATGTTACATGCTTGTCAGCATACTCATCAAGTTAATAAAATAACACAGAGACTTCACCATCTCCACAGAACAAGAAAATCACTAAGATGTAACCTCTTAAACATACAAGAATTGGACCATTCCTCAGACATCCATACAGGAACACCAGTATTCCATTAACACATAGCAAATAACATGTGTTAATATCAGTAGGGAAATATAACCAATACCATACACATGTACATATATTTTAACATAAAAGGACCAAGTAAATACTTATGTTATGTAGCAAGTTACACTACCAACTGAGAGTGAGACTTTGACTCCCACACAGTCATAAACAAGCTATTGTCACTAATACTTATAGTTTTCATCCCCAGGCCAGATTCTAAAGCTTGAGGATGATTACTTTTATAGAAATAACTATAGCTCCAGTTGAAACAAGGTGTCCTAAAGCCACACTACCTTCACCCACAACCTATTCAAACAATTAATGAACTAGTGAACCTTCACTTGTGCACAACCAATGTCAATGGTACATTTGAACCAATATAACACATGAAACATGGTGTCCCAAGGCTACATCACATTATCCCACTAATTATCTAGGAAAATTACATCATCACAACGTCAAAGAAAATACCCTAGCACAGAGAGTGAAACTCAACTTCAAGAGAATATTTCCCACTTAAAATGTGAGCTTCATTGGCAGGCTAAGCTTCCAAGGAGTACATGGTTCATCCTTCTATTGGTTTTCATTGGTAGAAGACATAACTAGTGTTATTCAACCCCAAGGAAACACATTGTGGTTCACCAGCCCCACAAGCACCAAGTTCCCTCTTCTACAAACAAGTAGGTTCATCAATCCATTAAGCTTCCCAGTGGGTTTTATAGCCTCAAGACAAGCCACTGTTCCAGGATATTCACCCAACAAGCCTCCGTGAGGGTTCTTCAGCTAGTTTTTCTTCCACTTGTAGGTTTTAACCCCGTACAGAAATTACCTGCATACGAATTCGAAAACACAGAAAATAAATAATGCGATAGCATAACACATAAAACACATATACACAGAGATTTTCCCCAATATCCCAAAACAGGGACTACTAGCTTGATTTTTCATTATATTCGTTTCAATGTTACAATACATATTTATACATGTCGAAGCATCCAATACCATGGACTAAAAACCATCGCGTCCAAAACCATGGACCGAAAACCATCGCATCCAAAAAACATGTGCGAAAATCATGCACAAAACAATAGGTGGGTCCACCCAACCTATAACATATTGTTCAATAACCAAAATTTCCAGGCGCTGCCCGAACCCCTAAAGTAGGTTACGGGTACACCTCAAACCCCCTCTGTACCCCCCCCCCCCCCCTACCTCAGCTGCAACAAAACAGATCGCTGCAAACCCCTCTAACCCCCCCGGTTAACTATGTGAGATAGTCGTGGAAAGAATATAACACAACCCAACACCACTGCCACCACACGCGAGCATTATTCCTAAGATTTTATTCTCCCTACATCTCCCTCTCATGTGTGAGAGAGAGTGGTCAATAAAGGTCCTCCCAATTGACCAATTCTCCCTCCTTTTCTAGGTTTCCACACAATTCATTCCTTGGACAATGAAGCCTATTCCCATCTTGAATATTGTATCGTTTCTTGGTTGTTATTAGAGACTAAGGACACTTCATCTTTCAGTTTATTTGTGGCACAATCAACCCATTTGAAACCACCCAGCCAACCAGGGTTGATATTTAAAACAACCATTCCCTCAAGCAATCTTCCTTCACTAAGTAATGGAATTTGTGTCCCTCTCACAACCATTTAAATAATAATCATTATATATATTGAGAGAAATATTAACCAGGGGAAGTCACAAATAATAAAAAGTTTACTATGGATTATATCATCCAGATTGGTGGATGCATTTGGATTAAAACATATCCAAATCAAAAAAAGGAGAGTGGTGAAGTTAAATCTTAGATATGTGGATAAAATTTTATAATCTGGATAAATAATGTTTAGCATAGACCCCATTTAACTTACGAAAAATTTCTAGCTTGGAAAGAGTTGTGAAATAAAATGAGGGTTTGGATATCTAAATCCCTAGAATAAGTGTTAGTTAAACCTTATGGAAAAACATGGATCGAGGAGCATCTGGATATAAGGAATATATACAAATTGGGTAGTATCTGGATTAAAGAAAATTTTAAAATTTCATTTGGATTATCCAAAATCTAGATTTTGTGTAATTGGGATTTTCGCCTTTCAAAAGAATCTAGTATGAGCTTTAATGGAAAGTTGTTAGCACAGAAAGCTAGGTTTAAAGTTGATAGCGACTAGTTCCACATAGATTTGAGACTACAAAGAGAGGGATAATAGTTTTCTCATGAACATTTAAACAACATGATCCGAGAATCAAGGAGGAAAAATTCAATATAAGTAAGGCCTTGGAATAACATAACTTGTGCTTGAAAAAAAAACTATAATTGTGTACATATTTCCACTTGGAATTAAAATACTTCCTTCTAGGTCATGTGTTTTTATTGCATCTTAATTCCTATAATCTTCATTGGTGGTCTAAGAATTGGATTTTCCCTCTAATCACATCTTATACATTAAGGCCCACGCCTAGTTATAAACACTTCAAAATATCATCAATATTCCCCAATTGGACATTAATAAGTCATATGTAGTGGATCAAGGTGTCATTCTTGAACCTTGATTCTTGAAATATTAATTTATGATATAAGGGATACCTCCTTAAAATATGTCTAGGGTCAAAATAATCATGTATTTTAAAAAATCCCCTAAAAACCTATATCCCCTATGAAAGGAAGGTTACTTTAAGATGTCTTCACAACCATTTATTCCAAAAATATCACTTTAGGGTCCAATCACTATGTTTCCTCAAATGACCATGTGAAGGGCCTTAAGACTCATAATTAGAGCTCAAAGTATCCAAACAATGAAATTATCCCTATTTGGAAAACAAGGATTCCGTCAAGATACCACTTGCGGTGGTTTGAGGTGTTCGTTCGAGGACCTTGATACTAAGAAGGAATCTCTATTTCCTAAGTGTCCACCCCTTACCATGTTAAAGACCCTAATACCTAGACTTATGCTCAAATTCTCTAAACATTTATAGTCGCACAATAAAGGTAAAAGACTTTAACAATAAAAACATGCACATGCTCCTCAAAGCACATGTGCAATCTTAAAAACACATGCATGTTATTAATAATGCACATGTGCTTTTGAGAATCCACATGTGCTCTTCAAAAATATAAGTTGGCATGTATTCATGGTGGTTTGGAATAAGGATGGGTGTGTTGGTAAAAATACACCCAGTTTGTTTTTATGGAACCCATTGCATTGAATTCATTAAAAATAAATGAGAAAATGAATTATTACATTTTTATATTTATTAATCATTTAACTATATATATCAAATCAAACCTCCTTTAATTTATATAAGGAAACTCTAATTTTATTTAAATAAATAAAAAGCACACATATATCTCATTGTTCTATGGTAGCAGAGGTTGGAAATAAAAAAATAATAGACATTTATGAAATGAAGAGTAGGGATTGATTATTGAAGGCAAGGCACATATATCTCATTGCTCATGGTAGCAGAGGTTGGAAATAAAAAAATAATAGACATTTATGAAATGAAGAGTAGGGATTGATTATTGAAGGCAAGGCACAAGGCAAGGTAAGAAATGTGATTTCAGGCAAGGTTGCAATGTGATTGGTGTTAAGGCAGTTTCAACTTCTTTTGACAGGCTTCGGAGGCAGTTTCAACTTCTTTTGCCAGTCCTCGGGATCTCCGAAGATATCTTTGGAGATAAGACTGTTGAAATGGGGTTGCAACAACTTGTAGGCTTTGCGGATAGTGAGCCTGCCCACAGAGTGCTTCACAATGTCATCTATACTGTCGTCACGCCCAAACAGAAGGGAGCACGTCCACGCTATCGCACCCGCCATCGACGCTGGCTGCATCGACCGCCCCAACCCCTTCTTCCCCACCGCGTATGACATCTCTTCCGCGCACTTCCGCTGCTGGAAAGTGAATTTTAACGCAATGCACACACGATCAACGGCAGCCTTGGCGAAAGCATCATGGGGTCGCTTGCGCTCGCCCTCGCGCTCGACCTGAACCTCTCTCTCGCCCTCGCCCTCGCCCTCCGAAGACGACATTTCCGCCATCGCATCTCTCGTGAGATCTCTAACGACGGCAGACGGCGCTCCCCTCCGGATTTTGATATCTCCTCTTCGAATTTCAGGTACACTGACATCGGTTTTCATTTCCAATTCTTTCATCATTTTCATCTGCCCCAACTGTCGAGCCGCAATATAGACAGCACCAACTTGGAGGCCCGGAGCATTCTTGCCCTTTATATGACCCCCATGCTCAGCGAATTCTTTATAAATCTCCACAGCTCTTTCCACCACCACGCCAGAAAGGTTGACGGCTGAGGCGTACTGTTCTATCTTCTCCAAGTGATCCTCTGGGACCAAAGGCTTCTTCTTGCGTTCGGTGGCCGGCATATTATTGTTGCCTCTGCCTCTGCCTCGGCCTCGGCCTCTGCCGCCTTTGCCTTTGAAGGTGATGGACGCAATTTCACCCGCTTTCCCGTCATCCACTTCTATTCAAAAAGTTACACATATTAATACATGTCTTGACCCTTGGTCTCGTATTCTAAGAAGTCCCTTTGATTTCTATGACTGTTAAACTTCCTTCCACATCAACCCTCGCAAAATAAGTGTAAAACATTATTTAATAAATTTAATAACTTTATTTATTATATATAGTAACTTACCTAGAGAGCAAAAGGTCGAAAAATTAAATTGCAATGCAAGCCTCATTTTATGGCTAACCTCTTAATTATAGATTGTAAAATTTTAAAAATAACAATATTAT
>APFE031105045.1:0-38502 GCA_000404065.3 Pinus taeda
GTAGTTAAAGATTAGTCTAAAAAGTACCCCAAAGCCGGTTGCAAGTTATTAGTATTCTGATCTCTAAAAGATAGACAATTTATAATAAAGAGACCATTCATATGTTGGCAGACAGATTTGAGAAATAAAACTAAAAATCAGCTATGAAAATAAAGTAAAGGCAACAACTTTGAATCTGTCAACTGAAACCACCACTAGATATAAAGCAAATACATAAACACACAAGCAATCTCGGGTTAAAAACCTGCAAAAGAACAATGCTGATCAGCTTAAAATAAAGGCTGGAAATGAAATAACATGAAAGTAAATTACGCTGTACATGTGTCAAGAAAAGGAAATGCTAAATGGAAATAAGGAAATGCTGAACATAAAATACTATACAAGGCTAACATGAACAGGGGCCTTCCATTCATATAACCCAAAGAAGACTCAAGGTATTGAAAACTTCAGAACAGCACTGCTTCTATCACTCCATGTGCAGAAAATTACAGTCAAGAGTGCTAGAACAGCACTATTAAAACAGAGTCTGGGAATGCACTAAAATTATAACAAGTTCATAAAACACATCAACTAAAAAGTAACATAAGCGTACACAAACGCAAGTTTTTATAGGCATCTGAAAGATATCCTAATGTGTACAGCTAAAACTGAAAAATAAACTAACTGTCATGCGTAATTAAGGTTCAATAACACGTCATAAGCCTGCGTGGATGAGCTGGAGGTTCTGGTCGTTATGGGCATTGAATCCAGAGTTGGATTATGTCCCCCACAACTCGCGTAACACGGACAAGTCACCGTTTGAACTGACGTGACCCAACAGCTTACGCATCACCGTTAAGCTGCCTTTGTTGACCGTAACTTGACCCTTGTTGACTGGAGGTACAGATGATGTGGATGGCTGAACAAATAACACAGGAACCTCGAGCACCTTGATTCCTAAGTGCCCATGTGGCTCATTTGGCAAAATGACACGTGGAACCTTGAGATTAACAAAAAGGCTGCGGGATCATCAGATGGCTGCGGAATCAACAAATGGCTGCGGAATCAGCAGATGGCTGCGGAATGCCTGTAAATATGTCAAAATCTAAACAAAACAGTCACACATTAGCAAAGCTCACTTGATCATGCTTAATGACATCTAATGTAATGATTTGGGTGGTTTTACATTGAAAATGAGGCAAAAGAGAGAGGTAAGTGATGAAAAACAGTAGGTAATAGTGGATGATGAGGTGTAAGTTAGAGGCTCTACAGTCACTTCCTGAATAATAGATCTGATGATCAATCCTCGCTTTGATATCCTGTAGAAATCTCTTCTACAAATCAACCTAGCTCTGATACCATGTAGAAATTTCATGAATAATATGACACTTATTCAACCGAAATTATCCCGATTATACACTATTGCGGAATACATGCATAATACATAATCTCATCTACCATTGATCATCAATTTTGTGGAAGCAAAAATAATTGCATGCGAATATAGAAGCATCAATCACACATAACATATTATTTCACTGGCGAAAGCATCTCGCTAAAAACCCCAAACTATCTGTATATTATATTGATTTAGATCATGTAACAGTACACAATACAATACTAGCTCCACCTGTTACACACAATACAACATAGATCTGAATCAATCACTGGCTCAAATCATGCCTACTGCTTGCGTGCCTCCACTGCGCAATCCTGCATAGAGAATGATGAGAATAGCTGAACCATTCATGTGTTTTCCTTGTGTAACACTACACAATCCTCATTTGCATTACTCAATCCATGCATGTGCAAATCACATGCATAACTATAGTCACAACTGACAGCTATCTTGTCCTTTCATTCACCTCTAACACTTGTCCCCACTGAACTATCCATGCATTGAGTTAATTGATGTATTCTTCAGTTGCTTTATGAGTTCTTTTCACTAAGCTCCATCATCTTGTTGCAATCTCAACAATATCCAGAAGTATACAACGAGGTTCGTGGACAAAGAATTCTCAAAAAAAAGAGGGAGATGACTACGATGAGATTTTTGCACCTATTGTCTAATATCATTAGAGAAATTTTTATGTCAAAAATTGGCCTCAAAACAAAAATGTACGACAAAAATAAACTTTATAACAGAACCAATATGATTCAATTTGATGATGTCAACCATGGGGATGATTCACCATTTTTGGAGTTACTAGTCAAGGAATATAGTTGGACAAACACTCTAGAGCCCTTGGTGGGTTGAGTTGCTAGTCTTAGAGCCTTTGTTGGACAAATACTTTGGAGCCTCATAAAATTTGTGGGTTGAATTACTAGTCTTGGAGCCTTAGAGACTGATCTGATGACAGTTTGGTGATGTCCAACCATGAGGTGGAATCACTATTTGATGGGTTAAGGTGGGTGGACTTTGGAAGCCCTAGATGAGTTTTTATTGATGTGTTTTATGAGATCCCACATTCATACTTGGAATATGGCATGGAAGTTAATGGATGAAGATAGATTTAGCTCAACCATTCTACAGTTAGGCGGAACATGGAAGACCCATTTCGAGTTCGGATTTTGCATCACTAATAAGAGGTTATTTCTTCTTGTACTTATATGATTATTTTGATGAATTATATGTGGTCCACATGGTTTTACTTTTATGAGTATTTGCTAATGTTATTATCCTCGTTATGCATACGTTTTATGACAGAAGTCATGTGTGGCTCTCATCATGTTTTTACTTATTATTGAATGATCAATGTATATATGACCTAATTGATGGAATGGAATTTGATGTGTTGAGGCATCAATGGTTCTTAGAAATTCTCATCTAAGTATGAGACCCCTATGCTTATAACTATGAATTAAATTGGTAGATTACACATTTACAGGATGTTTGACAAAATGCATGGCATGGATACTAGGGGTCTAGTCAAGGTCTTAAACAAGTATTTTATTTAATATTGTCATTTCCATGTTATATTAGTGATTTGAAGAAATGTATCAATTATGGGTAATGACCTAGTCTTTGAGCCTGAAAAAGTGGCTTAAATATTGGGTCTTGGGCATAGCACTAGAAACTTTTGTCCACAATCGTTGGCAGGCAGGGTTCTGAGATCTCCAATCTAGGTATAACCTCTCTCGTGATGTGATTCCTGTGAACAATTAATGTTTATTGTATGAATATTAAAAAGGCCCACTCTGATATAGTTTTAATATGCAACACTTTTGTAATTCAGCCTCTCTTTCGAATGAACGTGTCCTTTGAGTATTGGTGAACTCGAAGAGATAGAGGAAGCCAAAGACTTCGGATGATTTCATTTCCCGTGACCTCTTCAGCACTTCACAGGTATTATCAGAGGTTGAACATGAGATAGGTGGTCCTTCTCATCAGTATGAGCACCATGAGACTACTACTATGCCAGTATGCATCACCTATCAAAGAGGCAGTAGACATTTGTTTGCAGTAGCAAAGCGAGTGTTATCTCCACTTGGGGTGGAAGTAGCCTCGCTTCCGACATAAAAACACACGTACAGGACAGGGGAAAGAGGCCCATGCATGATGAGGGGCCATCAGGTGAACGAGAGGCTGACTACATCCCTCATTCATGATGATGATACAGATGTGGAGAGTGCCAAACTTAGGAGGATTATCTAGGAGCAGCAAACACAGATCCAAGCCTTGTCTCTCAATTTTGAGAGGGTTAAGTGGATTATTAGGTATTTGGAGCAGAGGAACAAACAGCTCGAAGACCAGCATGAGATCATGGAGCTACAAAGCGTCTGTGAGAATCGCCAAGCTGCCTAACATAGGAGGATTGAGCTCACTCCATTAGAGCAAGAGATTAACAATGACCGAGTCTTGGCTCGAGCATATCAACATCCACCTTGAGGGTGTTGGGCCGTGAATACGACCACTTTGTAACACTTATTTCATCCATTTTTACTCTTCTCTATTATATAATTTGTTATAATTTATCATTTAAATCCATTTTATAAATGATTTATGCTCTTATGGATGAATATTATTTATCTGCCTTTATTTCTAATAAATTGATGATTATGAATGATTTTATCAATGATAGTTTCAATAAATTAGTTGTAACATTATTCACCATTTTTAACCTCCAAGATAATTTCTAGATTGAAGATTTCATCATTAAATATTCCAACTCAGAAATTCGCTGGAATAAGAAGTGACAGTTTGGTGGTTGCGATTCTGGGGAAATGAAGAAGAATATGGCAAATCCAGAACATGGGTTTTGTCCAGAACTGACACAATTAACTTTATTGAAGAATGTTTTGCCCAAATTTGGCTTGTATTGAGAGAAACTCAGGGTTCTTTGAGCACGATTTTCTTAGATTTGTTGTTGTGGCCGTCCTCCAAATCCCAGTTGCAAAGCCAAATTCGTCTTGTTCTTGTTGAGAGATGGATGGAAATATATCTTCTTGTTGATCAATTGGTTGGAAACAATCCAATTTTGTAATAGAATCATGTTGTAATTATCTCTATTGTAACTGCTCTATGCTCTCTCTATTTAAATAAAAATAGAGATTAGAGAGGAGGGGGGAGAATTGATGGCTAAGAGAATGGAGAGTTGATGGCTAAGACAATGGAGAATTGAGGATTTAGAATTAGATATTTAGAATTAAGAATTCATGATAGGATAGGAGGAAGAAAGGATTGTTTCATGCTGTAAGTTTCAAAGCTTCACCTGTTGTAATGATTTCACCATTTAATGATTAATACCTGATTTGAGAGTTGTTGTTCATTCTTTTCATCTGAAGTAACCCAGTAGCATCTGCTGGTGGCTAAGGGCCCATCCTCTGGTGGAGTACGCTGCTGCTGTATATTATCTTCTTTGGTTCAGCGTGATTCAGTAATCTGATATGTTTTGTTATTTTACATCACGGTTCTGTTATATTCAACTAAGTAATATCGTTCTCAATGTCAGGAATGTCGTATTGGTTCATCTTGACTTGGTAACACATTTCTATTCTTTCAATCATTGATATAACGTTGCTGATCCTTACAAAATGTATTGTTGTTCAATTACAACGTATCCGTGTTGTAACATTTATTAATTGGTATTACTGAATTCATCTTTGAGATTATATTTCCTTGCGATTTTTGGATCTATTGATGTTGTTGTTCCATTATAAAATACAATCATATTCTTTATAACTAAGATTTATAAGTGGATTAACATGATAAGATTACCATTAAGGTGTGCCATGTGTATATATGGTTTTCAAGCGTTGTTCTATAATTCATCCTTAATCAGTGTTGTTCCATTTTAGGTGTGGTGTTCAATCCATCCTTAAGAGTGAAGGATTTCCATTTGATTCCTGTAGGTCACGATTAGTGCATTTGATCTTGTAGACTAAGGTATTACTGCTTGTTAGACTTAGTTTTTGTTATAGTTTCTTGTTTGCTTTTCCATTTCAGGTTTGTTGTTCTATTTCTTAATTGTTGTTCCATTTCTTATCTGTCGTTCCATTTCATGTTATTCGAATTACCTTTGCTTTGGTGTGGAGAACGATCTGAAACTATAGTGGGTATCGAAATTTGTTGTATAGTCCCTTGATTGATGATCTATTCCTTGATTACTTTTGGTTACATCAGTTTCCAAAGGGATGAGTTATTGTTACTGGACCCTTGACTTATACATTGATTATTTTTCCGAATGAATGATTTAGGCTTCAAACTATTTTGTTGCAAGTAGATTTTCTTTCAAGCATTCATTTACTTTTGTATTTTAAGCACTATACTGCAAAACATTACTCTCGAGTAAATAGCCTTCTCAGACTGAGTACACTTTTGAAAAAAAAAGTCGTCCCTGGGTTGACAATTAATGTGAGGTAATTAAGAGTTTAAAAGACACCTTTTTATCGCTCGACATTTTGGCGTCATTGCTGGGGAGAGTGTAGCCATTTTTAAAAGAGTAGTGTGCATCCGATGAGTGTTTGTTAGGAAAGAATTGAGTATTAAAAACGGAAGGTAAAAACCTACATACAGAGCATGTGAAAGCCCTGCTCCCCTGCCCACTTTCCAGCAGGACTGTTAAAGAACCTAGGGTAGAAATAGATGTTTGAATTTCTATGTGAATGAAAAAAAGATAGAAATTTTTAAAAATGAATCACATGATCTCACGCAAGTGGTGTTGTAAGCACCACCTATTTCACTAACTGATTGGCAAGAAAATTTGAAGAAGGAGCCTTGAGGAAACACATGAAGAACATCTTCTATTATGGTAAGAAATGACTCACGTTTCTAGTTTTGAATTTCCTATCGAAGATCTAGGACGAGTGACACAAATGCACATAATTCCCCCATATTTACCAAATTTTCATGGTTTAGCAAATGAAGATCCAAATACATTCTTATTTGAGTTCGAAATACTTTGTAGAGGATATGATTATTACACTAATGATCAAAGGTTGAATGTGATTCCTCTTACTCTAAAAGGAGCAGCTTTCCAATGGTTCATGAGCCTAGGTAGGAATTGCATCCAATCATAGGAGGACATGAAGAACATATTCTTGAAGAAGTACCAAGACTATTGCAAGGCCAATGAAGATATTTTCGGTATGATACAAGGTGAAGATGAAAGTTTGGAGGACTATGTAGATCAATTTCAATACAACCTTCAAAAATCAAAATATAAGCATTTGGAAAAGGAGATCTTAAAAACACTCCTTCTTAAAGGAATCAAAGATAAATTTTTAGAACTCTTAAATATGATAGGAAAAAGTGATGTTTTTCAGTTATCATATGATGATGTTTGTGAGTTGTGCATAAGGTATTCAAGAGGAATATTCAAGGCTGGTAAGAGTTCTAGAGATGTTTGTTCCTTCTTTTCTAAATCTGCTACAAGAATAGGAGACATAAGAGCTAAAATCAATTCTTTATTTGAAAATTTTAAAGTTGATTGTATTAGCTCTCTAAATGAAAAATTGGATGTTTTGCGGGTTCATAGAAATGAAGAATTTGATGAAGTGTTTTTCCCTCATGACCGAAAGGAGCATCCTGTAGATACTCGCTCTTCCTTATCTAGGATGGAAGTGGCATATCAAAGAGATGGGAAAGCTGCAATAAGGCCTACATGTATGGTTCAAAACACTTTTTCTCCATTCTCGTACTTGCATAATCCATTATGGAATATTAATGTGTCAGGGCAGCCATGTCAATTTCAATATAACCACCACCAATCTTATCTACAAGCTTGGCATGGTTCACCTTATGATTGCATGACTACTCTCCCTCATCTTGTAGCACAAACACATTCTCCATATTCTTCACCAGCTCTTCCACAACATCTTGCTTGCCCATCAAAACCATTCACACAACCCAATCAACCACATCATCAAAATGCTCCATTGCATACACAATTCCTTGCTCAACTAATTCCACACCCTCACCACAATAAACCAGTACAACATGCTTACAATGTTGAACTGCAAGATTTACCCACCCTTCCCACCCATTCTATCTCACGTGCGCCATTAGAGAAAACTTACAATGAGATTCAGAATGTTTCAAATTCAAAAATTGTAGAAGCTATGGAAGAAAATGAGGTTTATTTTAGTATGCATCAACAAACCATTTTAAAAGCCCAAGAACTTCATGGTATGATGGCTATGGGAAATCAAAAAAGTAACAGATACATTGAATATTGCTTTCACTCCATCATTTGTTTGCAACATCACTCTATGCTTCAACAATTTTTGATACCATTTTTTGAAGGGAAGTTGGCTTCTCATACCCTAATACCATTAACATGCATTTTTCAAATTTGGGTATGTGCATACATGAAGCCTTATTTAAAAAATGTCTCCACTGGAAATACTCTTATACATAAACATATTCTATTCTCAAACAAGAGTAGGATAGTAGAGAAAATAAAATAAATAAAGAAATAAAACAAACACATTTTTTATTTTTGTAAAACTAGTTGTTTCTTTTGTTGCAACACGCTATTGAAATCAACATCGATGATAAATGTTTCAATTCATTTGTGTATTTAGATGATTTATAATAGAAATAACAATTCTACAAACACTTATATTCATTTTTATTATCAATATGAAAAATGTTTGAATATCATTTTTTTGGCTTGCGGGCTTGATGAGATTTCTGGAAAAGTAGTCGGGACAGTCATGTTTTGAGGGAGAAAAAAGTGAATATTTTTAAAACCTGTTCCTACCCTAGGTATCCCTTGATGTCTACTTTCTAACCCAATTTGAACCACTCAATTTTGATTTGAAACGAAAAAGTTAGAAACAAAACATTGACAGGGTGTCTAGTGGGTAGCTCGGGAACAGAGTTGGACCGTCGGCGTTTGGAGGCCTAAATGTTTAAATTTTTAAAAAAGATTACTATGGTAGATTCCCCTTGAATATAGTCTACAATTTAATTGGAATCACTCATTTTTTATATCGTATGGAGAAGTTATGATCAAAATACAGATTGTCTGTCGTAAATCAGCACCCTTAAAACTATGTCTTTCCAACTGTTCCTTACAGTATTTGACCTATCAATTATTATTTTCTTCAAAACCTATTTCTTTTGGAGATAAATAAATGAATATAATTTAATTTCCAATTTGAATCATTTGAATCCAACATCAAACGAAAAACCTATGCTTAAAACATTAACTGTTGGTCTAAGCTGGGTAATCAAAAATGACTCTGTTATGCAGGTTGTTCTAACTAAAATTAACATATCATATCATTGCATTTATAAAACCTGTTGATACTGGAGATAAACCTTTGAATTAGCTCTCATTTGGCTTTGGAATCACTCAATTTGGACGAAAAACAAAGAAGTTGTGATTAAAACACTGCTGGTTAGTATGGTCGACCACTGCTCTCCCGCAGGTCACAAATAAATTTTACTTTGTTATTCTCTCAATGGATTTGTTATACAGAGTAACTATTTGTTGTTTTTTTGCATAATTCTTGGATTAGGGGAGCCCATCACCTCTCTTTTTCCATGATTTAATGTTTTATTATAGGTAGACACTCGTTTTTTTTTTTTTTTTTTTTTTTTTTTTTTTTTTTTTTTTTTTTTTTTTTTTTTTTTTCAGATCGTGGGAAAATAAAGAAGGTCAATTTATGGAAGAGTGATTTTTCAAAGAAATTTTAATAAAACAAAGGGAGTTTCATCCAAATCATTACCCAACGGATTCATAATAGAACAAATAAAGAATTTATTTCAATTTGAATATTCATGTCTTATCATTGCTGCCAAAACATTTTTCAAAGAGATCTTTTTTTTTACATAATATCATAGTTGTTGTAACTTAATTTATTTATTTACATACTGTCTTTTGTTGTTTCTTTTCTGATTTCTCTTATATTTTTTGTTTCAGGTATTGCTTCATTTAAACTATAACCCATCCTCAACATCAATGCAGTGAACAACTAATTCATTCTTTGCGTGCTTGCATTTTATGATTGTGCATTTTGTTGTTCCTTTTCTGAAGGGACATCATTTGTGTGCATTTTTGTCTTTCCTACTGTTCATTTTTCAAAGGGACAACATTTTCGTTTTCCTATTCCTTTTCCAAAGGAATAGCACCTTTTGGGTCAGCCATTCATTTTTTTGTTCCTTTTTCATGGTTCATTTTGTTGTTCCTTTTCGAAATGGAACAGCTGTTGTTCCTTTTCGAAATGGAACAACGCTTCTGCACTTTCACGTTTTGTTGTTCCTTTTCGAAATGGAACAACACTTCTGCACTTTCATGTTTTGTTGTTCCTTTTCAAAATGAAGCAACACTCCTTTTCAAAATGAAGCAACACATTTTGTTGTTTCTTTTCCAATGGAACAACACTTCTGCACTTTCACGTTTTGTTATTCCTTTTCGAAATGGAACAACACTTCTGCACTTTCACGTTTTGCTGTTCCTTTTCGAATGGAACAACACTTCTGCACTTTCACGTTTTGATGTTCCTTTTCGAATCGAACAACACTTCAGCACTTTCACATTTTGCTGTTCCTTTTCGAATGGAACAACACTTCTGCACTTTCACGTTTTGTTGTTCCTTTTCGAAATGGAACAACACTTCTGCATTTTCACGTTTTGTTGTTCCTTTTCCAATAGAACAACACTTCTGCACTTTCATGTTTTGTTGTTCCTTTCTGAATGGAACAACACTTCTGCACTTTCACGTTTTGTTGTTCCTTTTCGAATGGAACAACACTTCTGCACTTTCACGTTTTATTGTTCCTTTTCGAAATAAATAGCACTTCGACACTTTTCATTTTTTATGTTCCTTTTCCAAAGGAACGGCACTTGCGTTTTTGTTGTTCATTTTCTAAAGGAATGACACTTTTGATTTTTGCTGTTCCTTTTCCAAAGAAATGACACTTGCATTTTTGCTGTTCCTTTTCTAAAGGAACGACACTTTTAGTTTTTGCTGTTCCTTTTTCCAAAGGAACGGCATTTGCATTTTCACACTTTTTTGTGTGTATTTTTGCTTTCTTGGTATGCATTTTCTTTGTTGTTCCCTACACAGAACACCACTCTCTTTTTGAGTGTTTTTGCTGTTCCTTCAAAAAAGCAACACTTTGGGAGTATTTTTTAGAGCAACCCTTCCTTTCTCTTGTGGGATTATTCCTAGTTCATCTCAACCACATTTTCCTGATTCTCTTTCATGGCATGAAGTACACTACTTTTATGAGGACAATAATTATGGATTCTTTTGAAGCGAGTTATTATCATTCACGTTATGATCTTTAACATGACAACTCCCTGATGATAGATTCTTTTCAAAAATGACACAATTATTTATATACTACTTTACTGCATTGTTTTCTGTTGAACATGATATTGACTGATTATCTTAATACCATGCTGGTTCCACCCTTCCTAGTTATAATCTTCTCTGTCTGTAATAAATGAGATTATGGGTATACTTTTTTCTATTGGCACGTTCAACTTCTTCCACCATCCCTACTCTTAAGGAGTACTGAGCCTCCTTCTTTTTATCATAAAAATGTGTAATAACAACAAAATTTTGGTCGCAGATGGAGGATAGGGGGTCTCATTACGAGCCAGCCTACCATGTTTATAAGGTTGTAACAAAGTGACATTCCCATTATGGCCACTACACCAGGGTTATGATCCATTGGATAACCAAATTATCCTTGAACAGGAGGTCTCATCACGAGCCGACCTGATCACTTTTGCTACATCCCAGTGAATGGCAGTGTGGTTATCTGGTTACCATGCCAGCACACTGATCTCTTCTGTGGAACAACACTGTAACTCTCCATTTATAAATTGAGGATCCTGGCTCATATGGGTTAAAAAGCAACCCTGCCGAGGCTATGGACGCCTGCTGGCAGCAGAGGCTCTGCTTATGGTATTGAAGTTATATTTTATCGTCAATTATTACTATAATACCCTTTTCTTATTTTTTATTTTTATCAGAGAAGTTATTTCCTTAATTTTTATCCCTATTTTGAACCTCTATGCATGATAAATTGTTTTATGATCAATCACATCATTTTTCAGCTAGAATACAGTCAGCAAAGCATCTTTTTGGCATATTGTCGTTCTTTTTCTTTTTTCATAACTTATCATCAATCCAAAGCATCCTATCATTTATTAATGACTATCTTTATACACTCTGCTCTCATTATAACCATAACCCTCGCTGTCCTATCATTGATTTGTGTACTCTACTGCTGTATTGTTCATTCCCTTGCCTTGCCATCAGCACAACACCTTTCATATGCTTTATGGTCATGGAATCTCTTTTCCAATTGGAGGGGGGAATGTATGCATTATGGGATTGCATGCGATATGATTACTGCACTCTGCCATTACTTGTTGATTTGATAAAATATTAGTATTGCATGTATACAAAAAGTTTTTCTGACTGAAATTTTTGTATGCATCTTATCTATTGCTGTTCAAAACTAACACTATGGATTCAAGAACATTGTATGCAAAATAGTGCTTTGTTTACAGGAAAACAACAAGTATGGGCAGAATTCTATTTGAAGCATGACCACACTATTGCACCTAACAGAAGAGGCTCGAGCAACTCGCAACGTGAACAATTCTTCAAACATGATGTTCTTACTTGGATTCCACCTTTTGCATCACTTTCAGCACCAACTCTGCCTACATCAGCTTCAACAAATGCCAGTCCATATATGTCATTCCACATTTTTCTTTTTGGAGGTAAAGCTTGAGGTAAAATAGCATAATTTTCTGATTTATTACGAATTTAGAAGAATTTCATGAAAATCCATTTTGAGCATTATTTATCATCGTTCATTCCACATCTTTACCACTTCCCATTTTCAGCGGCATATTCTCTTTCCATTTAGGGGAGTGTTGCTTTCGTTCATTGCTTTCCTCTAACTATGTCATTCATATTCTTTATCATCCATTGCTATTCTTATTCATTCTCAACACCTCCCTTATTCCATGTTGTTTTACACCAAGCATAGACTTCCACAGATAGTAGCAACCACCTCTATTTGTTTTCTAGCATCGCATGAGGGCATGCTAATTTTTCAGAGAGGGGGAGGAATTGCTACGCATGATGGATGTTTTCCACTTTCTTTCTCATTTAAGGCATACAATTGCAATGCAGAAATTGATTTCCATAATATTTTTAAACCTATGAACTCAATTCTTGTGATTTTTGATGTATCATTAAAATATACAAACCCAGACAATTTCAAGTTATATTGGTTCATAAAATTTCGGAAATCATGCACTATCACCTACAACCATTTTATTTATATCTCATGATCCGTGCATCAAAACGATTTGATTTGTGGATCATAAAGGTATTCATATATTACAAATCTACTTGCAACATTTCAACAAAAGCTGGTTTGTAGTTTTTGGGAAAATGGTTAATGAAGGTTGTTGTCACTTATATCATATTTTGCTACAACTTCATTGTTATGCCTTCATCAAGATTGCTAAAATTAAATATTTATTAATTGAGGAAGAATTCATTTGTTCTATCCATTTCCTGAGCTAAGATGAAGAAATTTTGTATTGCTTGGTTAACACATGGGTTTTGTCCTTCGATTGCATGAGGACATGCAATATATTCAGTTTTTGTTGCATGAGGACATGCAATATATTCGGTGTGGGGGTATGTTGGGCCATGAATACGACCACTTTGTAACACTTATTTCATCCATTTTTACTCTTCTCTATTATATCATTGGTTATAATTTATCATTTAAATCCATTTTATAAATTATTTATGCTCTTATGGATGAATATTATTTATCTTCCTTTATTTCTAATAAATTGATGATTATGAATGATTTTATCAATGATAGTTTCAGTAAATTAGTTGTAACATTATTCACCATTTTTAACCTCCAAGATAATTTCTAGATTGAAGATTTGATCATTAAATATTCCAACTCAGAAATTCGCTGGATAAGAAGTGACAATTTTGTGGTTGAGATTCTGGGTAAATGAAGAAGAATATGGAAAATCCGGAACATGGGTTTTGTCCAGAACGAACCCAATTAACTTTATTGAAGAATGGTTTGCCCAAATTTGGCTTGTATTGAGAGAAACGCAGGGTTATTTGAGCACGATTTTCTCATATTTGTTGTTGCAGCCGTCCTCTAGATCTCAGCTGCAAAGCCAAATTCGTCTTGTTCTTGTTGAGAGATGGATGGAAATATATCTTCTTGTTGATCAATTGGTTGGAAACAATCCAATTTTTTAATAGAATCATGTTGTAATTATCTCTATTGTAACTGCTCTGTGCTCTCTCTCTATTTAAATAAAAACAAGAGAGGAGGGGGGAGAATTGATGGAGAATTGATGGCTAAGAGAATGGAGAATTGATGGCTAAGACAATAGAGAATTGAGGATTTAGAATTAGAGATTTAGAATTAAGAATTCATGATAGGATAGGAGGAAGAAAGGATTGTTTCATGCTGTAAGTTTCAAAGCTTCATCTGTTGTAATGATTTCACCATTTAATGATTAATACCTGATTTGAGAGTTGTTGTTCATTCTTTTCATCTGATGTAACCCAGCAGCATCCGCTGGCGGCTAAGGGCCCAGCCTCTGGTGGAGTACGTTGCTGCTGTATATTATCTTCTTTGGTTTATGCGTGGTTTGCTCATTAGCGTGATTCAATAATCTGATATGTTTTGTTATTTTACATCACGGTTCTGTTATATTCAACTAAGTAATATCGTTCTCAATGCCAGGAATTTCGTATTGGTTCATCTTGACTTGGTAACGCATTGTTATTATTTCAATCATTGATATAACGTTGTTGATCCTTACAAAATGTATTGTTGTTCAATTACAGCGTATCCGTGTTGTTAAATTAAATTAATTGGTATTAATGAATTCATCTTAGAGATTATATTTCCTTGCGATTGTTGGATCTATTGCTGTTGCTGTTCCATCATAAAATACAATTGTATTCTTTATAACTAAGACTGATAAGTGGATTACCAAGATTAGATTACCATTAAGGTGTGTCGTGTGTATATATGGTTTTCAAGTGTTTTTCTATAATTCATCCTTAATTAGTGTTGTTCCATTTTAGGTGTGTTATTCAATCCGTCCTTAAGAGTGAAGGATTGCCATTCGATTCCTGTAGGTCACAATTAGTGCATTTGATCTTGTAGACTAAGGTGTTACTACTTGTTAGACTTAGTTGTTGTTATAGTTTCTTGTTTGTTGTTCCATTTTAGGTTTGTTGTTCTATTTCTTAATTGTTGTTCCATTTCTTATCTGCCGTTCCATTTCCTGTTATTCAAATTATCTTTGCTTTGGTGTGACGAACGATCTGAAACTATAGTGAGTATTGACATTGGTTGTCTAGTCCCCTGATTGATGATCTGTTCCTTTATTACTTTTGGTTACATTAGTTTCCAAAGGGATGAGTTATTGTTACTGGACCCTTGACTGATACATTGCTTATCTTTCCGAATGAATGATTTAGGCTTCAAAGTATTTTGCTGGAAGTAGATTTTATTTCAAGCATTCATTTACTTTTGTATTTTAAGCAGTATACTGCAAAACATTACTCTCGAGTAAATAGCCGCCTCAGACTGAGTACACTCTTGAAACAAAAAGTCGTCCCTGGGTTGACAATTAATGTGAGGTAATTAGGAGTTAAAAAGAAACCTTTTTATCGCTCGACAGAGAGACTGCTAGAGAAGGATGACAAAGAAAAAACCATATTGAGGTGGATGGTTTATCACTACAGGGCACATAACATGAGTTCAAAGGCTTGGATAAGGAGTTTGAAGGCGAAATTGAGGAGAGCGACAAAAGGACAAAAGAGGCAAAAAGAGAAAGATCAGCTCTGAATCTTGGCTGAAGCCTCTGTGGCCCAACATATCACTTCATAGAGGATCTCCAACCCAAATTTCAAAACATTTGGGGCAATTTTGGTCACTTGACAAATTTTTGTGCACAAAATAGGGTTTTTCTCCCTGTGCGTCGTGCCACTGGCGCGACGCTTATGATTGGGAGCTCCAAATCAAGAATGGTTTGCATTTTTGGATTCAATATGAAACATCATGACTGTTGGTGTATGGCCAAGGAATTTGGGCAAGTTTTGAGTCCCCGGGAGGTCAAAGACACTCAAAACATGACCTCTCTGCCCCTATTTTGACACACAGGAAGCAGTCTTGGGAGATTGAAGTTTTGGAGGGGAAAATGAGCACCAAATTCGGAAATTCCACTTGGGTTGGAAAGTATACAGGTAGGGATTTCTAACAAGAAAGTATACAGGTAGGGCTTTCTAACAAGAACACTTGGGCACAATTTCGACTTCAGTAGGTATCTCAAAATCGTCTCCAAAGTGGCGCGGCACATATAGCTTTGGGTGCGGCGCACAGGGACCCAAAGGCCAAAATCACTTCCGCCCCGCGACATTTCGATTCGCAACTTTCTCGAAGTGGGCCCACTCATTTACACTGCATTTTTCTCAGCACCTAAGGCAAAGTTTAAAGAGTATTTTCACTAAAGGTTGGCTTCTATCCAAGTGGCAAAGGAAGGCGAGCATTCACCCAAGCAATTTGTCATTTTTGTAGCGCTGCACCTGTCACTAATGGTTGGATTTCCATTTCCAGTTTGTAATGATTTGAAAAACTCCCCAACTATGGGTCATTCCATTTCCCAATGGAAAAGTCCATTTATTGTATGTAAAACCATTTGCAAAGGGTTGGTTGTAATTTCTGGGAGACTGTGGGGAGAGAAACTCAGTTCTTCATTCTATATTTTGACAGAGAATTAATGAAAGGTAGTGGCTCTGGTTCATGGGATTCATGTGGTGTGAGTGTAGCAAATGTGTTCTCTTTATGTTTCATATGTATTTCGTTATGTTTCACAGTTCATTCATATTCATTTTCAGTGAAATTTTCTAAGTAAGATAAGGTAGAATTCATCTTTATTTCTCTACCTATGGGAAAGTTTCACGTTCTGTGTTATTCTTCTATTGAAAAGGATTCATGTTTTTATGCCCTTTTCACCCTCTTAAACAATCTTTCCATTTCGCATTATTTCAAATTTAATTTCTAGACTTTCCGCCTGTCTTGCCTCATGAAGTAATCTGTGCCTTTGTGTTAAATTCTCTGCTCATTGTTGTTCGTTGGTCCCATACATCCCAAAAAATCAGTCATTTATCAAAATTTTCCTCTTGTTTCCATATTTATTTACCTAGCCTAAAATCAATATTTCACTATAAGTCACCTCAGACCATATCGTTTATTTATTCACTGAGCATGACACGGAGAAAGCCCTCTCCTGTTCTAGTAGGGCTAGCTACCAGACTGAGCGTGGTTTGTGGTTACCCTGAATTTTGCCTTCCTTTAGCCTAAGGCAGATTTAGGTGCTAACATAGTGGCGACTCTACTGGGGACATGAAATTACACCCCTTAGTTCTTGATAATTCTAAGCTTCCAGATGACAAGTTTAGAATTTGATAGGCTGAGTGAGTTGGTTGTGTCCTTTTGATTTTTCTTAATAGCACACTGGCTTCTAGAAGATATAACAGAGCTAATCCAGATCTAGATCCTCTGCACATCTACGAAAATCCCAATTTGATTGAGCTCTATATCTCCCGTGTTCAAATCCCATTCATGTCCTAACATTTTTGAATATCTTGAAGAGCTAGATTTTGATGAGCAGTTTTAAATATCATTGTTCGAGACCAAATCCGAAAGGGCAGTTGACTCTACTATCCCCAATCCACAGTTTCTTGTAGATTTAGAAACTGAAAGAGCTAACCGGTCAAGTGATAACTACATTTTCGCACAGCTTCAAACTCCAATTGTTAGCCCCCTACAAACTGTGCACACTCCTCCAACACCTCCAAGGCCAAACCCACCAAGAGTGATGGCTACTCGTTTTGCACCTCTTGTTCCGCCTCAAGTTTTAGATGATATGCCCGCAGATTATCAAAGCAAAATCATGTTTTTTGATGGCGGTCCTAACAGAATTACCGCTCAACAACATGTGGAAAGAATGGTAGATTTTTGTGAACTTCACGAGATTGATGCAGCGAATGTGGCAGTGAGACTCTTTGTACAGACATTTGCAGGTGAAGTGAGGAAATGGTTCAGAGGTTTTCCGGCTACATGTATCGCTACCTTGGCCAACCTGCAAAGAAAATTTTTAGGCCGGTGGGAAGTGAAAAAGAATCCTCTCCAAATTTTGGCTGAATATGAGCAAATCAAATGAAACGCTGGTGAGTCGGTCCAAGACTACTACATTAGATTCAATTATGTTTATAATGAAATTCCTGATCATCTAAGGCCACCTGTGGGGCTAGTCATGGTGAAGTTTTTGGATGGTTTTGATGCTGACATGGCTTATCAATTAAGAGAGAGAGAACCTGCCACAATGGAAGACATGCAGAAGATCGCAGTCAGCATTGAAGCAAATCTGCTGACCAAGAGGGCTAGAGCAAAGGCAAAAAAGAAGGTCACCATAAAAGAAGAATCTTCCTCGGTAGATTAATTACTCTGGAAGGTAGAGCAGTTGCTTGAAAGGGTGAAGTTGACAAACCTGAGCCACAAGTTAGAAATCCTAACTTTCGTAGCCAGCAACAGCCACAATATAGAATAAGGTAGAGAGATCAATGAGCCTAAGAGCAGACAGCACAGCAGCCAGTACATCAACCTTTGTAGCAAAATTTTGTGCATGGACCGGAGTTAGATGAGGACGAGAATATAATAGGTGAAGAAAACCACTTCTTTACTCCTGAGGATTTGCCTATTTATATTACCGAGGATGAGGAGTATGCAAAAAGTTCATCTGTACACAAAGATGCAGATTTCATTCTAGCAAATGACACCGTTTTGGAGGAAGAATCAGATGAGTACCAAAGAGGCTATATGAATGCTCTGTCCACCCAACAGTAGTGATACTCATTTAGAAACAGAGATGTGCCAGTTAAACCAATTCAGAAGAGGAAGGACGTTGAGGCATCAAAGAATGATTCATCAGTTACACAAAGGAAAGGAAAGGAGGCGGTTAATCCGGGTAGCAGCAAATTACCATCAACAGAAAAATCAAATAAGCCAATTACATCGAAAGAAAAGGAAAGGAAAGAAATCCCAGTCAAAGAGGTAGAAGAGATTCCCACTTTTAATTTAGAGAATGAAATTTCTAAATTGAAGGTATCCATTCCCTTGACTGAAATAATGAGGAACAACAGTTACAGAAGTCAAGTGTCTAAAATTTTGAATTTTGACCCAATGTCTGACATGGTGAATGTCGAAGATGATCACCCCGAAATGATTTTTGGGCCAGCATCGAATGGTGAGTCTCCTGATAATGATGTGCCACCTTTTTATATCAGTTTAAGATTACATGATTTTGTGTTACATAATGCCATGTTCGATTCCAGAGCTTCTCACAATCTCATGCCCAAGGCTATCATGGACAAGCTGGGTCTAGACATCACCCGGCAATACCATGATCTCTATTCGTTTGATTCCAGCAGAGTAAGATGTATCGGGCTCATCAAAGACTTGGTTGTGAGTCTGTATTAACTCCCAATGAAGAATGTTTTGATGGATATTGTTGTAGCAGATATTCCTCCCAGGTTTGGCATGCTTCTTTCTAGGTCTTGGTTAGCAAAATTGAAAGGGACACTGCAACTAGATTTCTCCTATGCAACGATTCCGGTGTTTGGCCGAATGAGGAAATTGTATCGGGAGAAAAAAATGAAATACATGATTACAAGCAAGGAGAAACCAATAAATCATCCGATTAATTATGTACATATAGATTTAGAGTCTTTCGTTTTGTATTCTGATAGTTTCAATGATATCGATAGTCAATTAGTAGAAGCAGATGATATTCCAGAAATAACAGAAAATTTTAAAGGAGTTTTAAAGAAAGAAGGACAAGAACAACAAAACACCGTTGAGCTATCAGCTGAAAGTAATGGATAGCAAGCAGATAAAACACAACAAACAGATTTTCAACACTTGCAAGAGGAGGAAGAAGGTTTGTGGACCATGGATTTCGATGGAGCAGTGGGAAATGATGGCGTTGGAATTGGAATTTGGGTATGCAGTCCTTTCTCCGCCCCGAACAAAGTGCCTAGTAACGTGTGGGTATGCTCTCACAAGTTGGCTTTTGATTGTTCAAACAATGAAGCGGAGTATGAAGCTCTGATTACTGGCCTAAAAATTCTAAGAAAGGTGAATGCTAAGAGGATTGCAGTATATGGTGACTCCGAATTGGTGATTAAGCAGGTTAGAGGCGAATATCAAGCAAAGCTCCTCGGATGCGGGGTTACCCTAGTGCGGTTCTAGACATCCTAAAGTTATTTTCAGAATATACATTGACATGTGTGCCTCGTATACAAAATAGCATTTTTGATGCTCTTGCTAAGGCAACAAGTAGTTTGAAGATCCTAATGAACTCCAGCAATAAATTTGAAATTCATGTCAAGCATCGTCCGACAGTCTCGGACAATCAAAGATACTGGCAAGTTTTCCAAGATGATGAGGATATTAATGATTTTCTGCAAAACAAAGGTAAGTTCAAAGAAACCTCAATTGATGTAGAAAATGATGATGGTAAAGGTAATGGTACAGATGATGTGTAGATCAATGAAATGGACGTGTTGCAGCTAAAGAATAACGTTATTCCTAAAGGTTTGATACTTTTAGAAGAACTCTTTGATCAAGATGATGTAGCCCACAAGCCAACAAAGAAGGGTGTGGAAGAGGTCAATGTCGGAACAACTGCTAATCCTAAAATGGTAAAATTGTTTAAAGCATTGCCACAAAAGATCAAAGCCAAATATATCATTTTGTTGTCTTCATTCGCCGATGTGTTTGCTTGGGACTATTCCGACTTAAAGACATATGATACGAATATAATTCAACACACTATACCCATTAAGCCCAATCATAAACCTTTCAGATAGAAGTTGAGAAGGCTAAATCGAAAGCTGCTGCCATCAATTGAAAAGGAGATAAATAGGTTGTACAAATCAAGAATCATTGTTCCCATCATATTTTCGGATTGGATCTCTAATTTGGTGCCCGTACGAAAGAAGACAGGTGAGATTCGCTTGTGCATTGATTTTAGAAATCTCAATAAAGTTTCGTTGAAAGATAATTATCCACTGCCCAAAATGGACCATATACTTCAGCGAGTAGTGGGAGCATCTCGTATGTCACTACTTGATGGTTATTCTGGATATAACCAAGTTTCTATCCATGAAGATGACTGAGATAAGACAGTGTTCACGACTCCGTGGGGAACTTTTCATTACGCTAAAATGCCTTTCGGTTTGAAGAACACGGGTGCCACATTTCAGCGTGCAATGGACTTGGCTTTCACAAATGAGAAGGATGTCTTTTTGGTTGTGTACCTGGATGATCTGAGGGTGTTTTCCAAATCTTATGAAGAACACATGTACCATCTAAAAACTGTCTTGCAAATGTACAGAAAATATGGCCTATCACTGAATCCGAAAAGGAGCTTGTTCGCCATGGAGGAAGGCAAACTACTCGGGAACATTATCTCAAAATATGGCATTCGTATTGACCCAACACATGTACAAGTGATTCAGCAAATCGATCTGCCCCGAAATAAGAAAGAGATTCAATATTTCAATGGTAAACTAAATTTTCTACGCCGCTTTGTACCTAATCTTGCTGAGCACCTAAGAGAGATTACAAACATGCTTAGTAAGGACAACCAAGTGAAATGGACGGAGGAGGCTGTAAAATATTTCAATTTAGTCAAATTGGCTCTTTCTTCAGCTCCAGTTCTAGTCAACCCGCATTACACTCAGGATTTCATATTGTTTTCATTTGCTTCAGAGCATACTATGGCAGTTGTGTTATTGTAGAAAAGAGATGATCACGAAAGACCCATTGCATTCTTCAGTAGAGCTATAAGAGATGCAGCCATAAAATACAACATCATTGAGAAGCAAGCCCTTGCACTTGTGAAAGCATTGAAAGATTTTTGGGTATATATTCTACATTCTCATATTTTGGCCTATGTTCTTAACACTGCTGTCAAAGATGTTCTAGTGCAGACCGATCCGGAAGGAAGACGAGGCAAGTGGATTGTAGCTTTGTTGGAATATGATGTGGAAATAAAGCCCACAAAGCTTGTTAAAGGACAGGGATTGGAAAAGTTAATGGCCGAGTCAAACTTGCACGCCTTAGACATAAATCTGATCGCTGCTATGTCCGATGAGGATGAGGAAGGATCATCAATTCAGGTATCTGAAATGTTTGCTCTTTCTCTGTGGTATTCAGATTTCATATATGTGCTTAAAAATTTGTCACCACCGCCCGGCATGACTAGAAACAAAGCTAGAACACTCAAAGCTGCCAAGTTTTGCATTCTAAATTCTACACTTTATTGGAAAGATCCCAGTGGCGTTCTATTAAATTGCTTGGTGGAAAAAGAAGCAAATAAGGTCATGGAGGGTTGCCACGAGGGAGACTGTGGTGGTCACCTTTTCTAGAAATCAACAACAAATAAAGTCCTAAAAGCAGGATACTATTGGTCGACATTGTTTGCTGATGTATATAAGATGGTCAAGAGTTGTCATAAGTGTTAGATTTTCGAAGGAAGGCAGAAGTTACAGCCTTTGCCACTCAAGCCCATTGAGGTGAGTGCTCCTTTCCAGCAATGGGGGTTGGATTTCATTGGTGAAATTCATCCTGCTTCTTCCGGTCAGCATAGATGGATCCTCACAGTGACAGATTATTTCACCAAATGGATCGAAGCAATTCCCACCAAACAAGCTACAGATGCGGTAATTATTTCATTCCTTGAAAATAACATCTTGTCTCGCTTTGGTTGCCCGAATAAGTTAATCACTGATAACGTAGCAGCTTTCAAATCAAAAAGGATGGTAGAGTTTTGTCATAAATATGACATCATTTTGGGTCACTCAACTGCCTATCATCCGCAAGGCAATGGATTGGCGGAGTCTTTGAATAAATCATTGGTCAACATCATCAAGAAGCTGCTGGAAATAAACAAGAAGAGTTTGCATAAGAGGTTGGTCAATACACTTTGGGCAGATCGGGTCAGTCAGAAGAAATCCATTGGTACGTCCCCGTTTGAGCTTGTTTATGGAGTTGATACAGTGTTTCCTACCTCTCTCGTAGCCCCGGTAGTCAAACTTCTTCAGGAGGCCGACAGTGAAGATGATCCTATGTAGAGAAGGTTGAATCAAATGGTCCACTTGCAGCAGACCAGAGAAGATGTCTTCGAGAACACGTCCAAGTTGCAGGAGAAGACTAAGAAAATTTATGACAGAAAAGCAAAGGCAGAAAAAATTCAGTTGGATGATGTGGTGTTGAAGTGGGATGCAAGGAATGAGGAAAGAGGTAAGCACGGTAAGTTCGAGAATCTCTGGAAAGGTCCCTTCAAGATTGCAGCATATCAGAGTCAGAATGCCTTTCTTCTGAAGGAAATGAACGGGCAAGATTGTCTAGGAGGGCCGATCAATGGTCGACTGCTCAAGCGGTACCATTTTTGAGTCATTGACACTGCTTCCACTATCACTGTAAATACCATTTTATTTTAGTTTGGTTAGATTTTGTCAAGTTAGTCTTCAAGTCATTTCAATATCAAATTTGAGTCAATTTTTTGGTCATTTTAGTTTCATAAATGATTCAGATTCTTGTGTTGTTTGTCGAAATAATGACTCCATAGCCCAATGGACGAAGGCACTATCTAGCTCCTCCAGAGATCTGCTGTTCTTGGCACCTCCAAGGAGCTACCATCCCCCATTGGAGCCAATGCTAGAGTCGGTCTTGTCAGTCCTCCATCAGAGATCAAAACTCTTTCTGCATTTCATTTTTAGGAGTCTCACTCCATTCACTGAGCTGCATTCTGCTAGGGGCACGCCATAATCTGACAGAAAAGGTCTTGTTAGTCATTTCTCCTCATGCCTGGCACCTACTGGCTTAGGACTTTTCATCAATGTTTATTAAAGTCCATGATAGTAAATGTTTGATCTTTTAATGGACAAGAGTCATTTTCAGTCATTAGGTCTAGGGATTGGTCAATTTGCTCTTCAAAAATGTCCAATAAAGCCATGCAGGCTAGAGGGAAGCCCTTACAAAGTTATGATTTAAAGGTTTTCATCGTGATGTTGAAAGATTATGATTGTTCTTCAAATCTCTATTTTGAAGAAAAGTCAAACAGTGTGTCATTTGTGATAATTTTCAAAAACGTTTCCAGTTGATCTCTTCAGGCACAATCATGGTCTCCTTGGCCAAATGCCATGTCATGCAACCCCTGCAAAAAGTGCCAAAAATTTCATCATTTTAGCTAAAAATTCAAAGGGAAAAGTGAAATACAGAGTTGAATTAATCAGGAAAAAGAGCCAAAATAAAACATTATCAAAGTGGGTTTTGAAGAAACAAAAATTAAATCCATGACTCCAAAGTCTTTATATAAGAGTCCCACAAGAAACAGAGTCATTTTGCACACCAAGGATAGAGAGAAACATTGCAAAGTGATTGTGAGAAGCAAGCATGTGTTGTAGGTGAGTTTGGAGGAGTTGTCACAGGCGCGATGCACAAACAGAGGAGCGCGACACACAGAGGGGCGCGGCGCACACCCACAAAGGCCCGGTTTTGTTCCAAATTTGCAACAAATCACTTTGAATCCCTTCAAATTGATAGGTAGGGTCGACATCTCGATTGCTCATATGATTTTGTGAACATGATGGTGGTTTATGGCCGTGTATAGTTGTAATAAAAACGCATAAACCCTACCACTTGAAATCATCAAAGCCATTGCTCTTAGGGTTGCAAATTTGTTGTGTTGATGCCAAGGTTCCTCCTCCCTTTCATTTTTCCCCTTCTTTCCATTGTTCCCTTCCCCCCTGTCCTATTTTTCCCTATTTTTTCCTTACCCTAAAACATTACTAAACCCTTATTCCCTATCCCCTCCACTCATTTGTCAAACATAAAACCCCAAAATCCTACCTTATAAAATCTTGAAACCCTCCTACATGTCCCTAAACAAAATTTCCCCCCATAACCCCTAATCCCATCATATTATTCCCCTTCCTAATACTCCCTTTTGCATTGTTCCCCTTGGTGGCAGAGAACACATAGTTGCATACATCATGAAAGGGCCATCCAAGCACAGTCCATATACAACAGTCATGGCAAATGAGCATTCATCGGAGTATGAGGTTGAAACCCAAAGTGATTCATCCTCAGAATAACAGCTCCCTGGAGACATCATAAAAGTGGGAAACATGTTAGGGATGAGCCAACCACCCTCACAGAATTGCAGGCCTGCCCTCTTGCTATGTCATGTTTCCAGCATCTGTCATGTTTTGAGTTTTTTCAAAAGGTGGCTAGTGTTCGAGTTCATCATGAGTTGGCCAGTCTTTTTGTGCTTCACCTACCTGGAGATCACTCTATCTTGGCGGGTGTCACCTTCACACTGACACCTGAAACTGTCTCATTAGCAACCGACATACCGAATGTTGGAGAACCATGGCACAAGAAACAAAAGGTTGATCGGCAGCATTATGAGCCATAAATTAAGGCCAGTTTCTTGAGGCAGCTCCAAAGAGTCTTTCCATTCTGATATTTGAAAGATTAATATGCTCCACTCATGAATTTGATCATGAAATATTTTAGCTGTGAGGGGAGGTTCTCTCGTTTATATGCCTATCACATCAGGTTGCTCGTGCACTTTACTAGGGTATGGATGATGAACATCCCATATTTCATTTGCAGGAACATAGAGAGGATGAACACCTTCATGTAGCACAAGACCCCTCAGCAGCAACTTAACAGTGTTTATCTTTTTGTTCTTATTAAGATTTTGGCGGTTCATCAGCTGGGATTACAAGGCATTACTTGGGATGATTTCATCTCCCGTGACCTCTTCAGCACTTCACAGGTATTATCAAAGGTTGAACATGAGATAGGTGGTCCTTCTCATCAGTATGAGCACCATGATACTGCTCTTATGCCAGTATTCATCACCTATCAGAGAGGCAGTAGACATTTGTTTGCAGCAACAAAGCGAGTGTTATCTCCACCCGGGGTGGAAGGGGCCTCGCTTCCGACATCGGCAACTCAGGTACAGGATAGGGGCAATAGGCCCATGCATGACGAGGGGCCATCAGGTGAATGAGAGGTCAACTTTATCCTCATTCATGATGATGATACAGATGTGGAGAGTGCCAAACTTAGGAGGACTATCTAGGAGCAGCAAACGGAGATCCAAGCCTTATCTCTCAATTTGGAGAGGGCCAAGTGGATTATCAGGTATTTGGAGCAGAGGAACAAACATCTTGAAGACCAGCATGAGATCATGGAGTTGCAAAACGTCCGCGAGAATTGCCAAGCTGCCCAACGTAGGAGGATTGAGCTCACTCCATTAGAGCAAGAGATTAACACTGACAGAGAGTCTTGGCTCGAGCGTATCAACATCCACCTTGAGAGACTGCTAGAGAAGGCTGACAAGGACAAAACCATATTGAGGCGGATGGTTTATCACTACAGGGCACAGAACATGAGTTCAAAGACTTGGATAAGGAGTTTGAAGGCGAAATTGAGGAGAGCGACAAAAAGACAAAAGAGGCAAAAAGAGAAAGATCGTCTCCGAATATTGGCTGAAGCCTCTGTGGCCCAGCATAGCATTTCATAGAGGATCTCCAGCCCAAATTTCAAAAAATTTGGGGCAATTTTGGTCACTTGACAAATTTTTGTGCACAAAAACAGGGTTTTTCTCCCTGTGTGCCGCGCCACTAGCGCGACGCTTATGATTGGGAGCTTCAAATAAAGAATGGTTTGTATTTTTGTATTCAACATGAAAAATAATGACTACTAGTGCATGTCCAAGAAGTATGGGCAAGTTTTGAGTCCCCAAGAGGTCAAAATCACTCAAAAAATGAACTCTCTGCCCCTATTTTGACACACAGGAAGAAGTCTTGGGAGATTGACGTTTTGGAGGGGCAAATGAGCACTAAATTAAGAAATTCCACTTGGGTTGGAAAGTAGACAGGCACGGCTTTCTAACAGGCACACTTGGGCATAATTTGGACTTCAGAAGATACCTCAAAATTTCCTCCAAGGTGGCGCGGCGCATATAGCTTTGGGCACGGCACACAGGGACCCAAAGGCCAAAATCACTTCCGCTCCACGACATTTCGATTTGCGACTTTCTCCAATTGGGCCCGCTCATTTACACTAAATTTTTCTCGGCACCTAAGGAAAATTTTAAAGAGTATTTTCACTAAAGGTTGGCTTCTATCCAAGTGGCAAAGGAAGGCGAGCAGTCACCCAAGCAATTTGTCATTTTTGTAACGCTACACCTGTCACTAATGGTTGGCTTTCCATTTCCAGTTTGTAATGATTTGAAAAGATCCCCAACTATGGGTTATTCCATTTCCCAATGGAAAAGTCTAATATTGTATGTAAAACCATTTGCAAAGGGTTGGTTGTAATTTCTAGGAGACTATGGGGAGAGAAACTCAGTTCTTCATTGTATATTTTGACAGAGAAATAATGAAAGGGAGCGGCTTTAGTTCATGAGATTCATGTTGTGTGAGTGTAGCAAATGTGTTCTCTTTATGTTTCATATGTATTTCTTTATGTTTCACAGTTCATTCATATTCATTTTCAGTGAAATTTTCTAAGTAAGATAAGGTAGAATTCATGTTTATTGCTCTGCCTGTGGGAAAGTTTAACGTTCTGTGTTCTTCTTCTGTTGAAAAGGATTCATGTATTTATGCCCTTTTCACCCTCTTAAACAATCTTTCCATTTCACATTATTTCAAATTTAATTGCTAGACTTTCCGCCTGTCTTGCGTCATGAAGTAATCTGTGCCTTTGTGTTAAATTCTCTGCTCATTGCTATTCGTTGGTCCCATACATCCCAGAAAATTAGTCATTTATCAAAATTTTCCTCTTGTTTCCATATTTATTTACCTAGCCTAAAATCAATATTTCACTATAAGTCACCTCAGACCATATCACTTATTTATTCACTGAGTGTGACACGGAGAAATCCCTCTCCTGTTCTGGTAGGGCTAGCTACCAGACTGAGCGTGGTTTGTGGTTACCCTGAATTTTGCCTTCCTTCAGCCTAAGGCAAATTTAGGTGTTAACAGAATATATATCTGACAGGAAGATGCTAGTGGATTATTTTAGTGTCTGTGGGATCCCTTCTATTGAAACCCCTCCCACGTTTCCTATTTTTGCTTCCTCAAGTTTCCTCAAAGAAGGGAAACAAGGCTTGCACATTCTAGGAATAGTAACACACTAGAATACAGCTAATTATTCCATCATGTGTTACTTTATCAAAATTTTGTTGTTAAGACTGACAAACAAATAATATGTGTTTGAGTTAGTAGTAATAACAATTTGATAATTATTTAGATTGAAAATACATAAAAAGATTATGCTTCTAATATCCTTAAATATATTTGTTTTTCTCAATATTTTTATATAAATATTGCACGCTACACTTATTTCCCATGACAGTGGGGAATCCATGTCTATTTATAATATATTGGGTGTCGTCATCTATCGATTTCTTTTATGGAGATATATACATCTCATTTTAGGAGTCTGAATAGAGAAAAACTTTACCATCATCACTATAAGGGTTTGGTTTTTTTGCGCTGGAACATTGATCTTCATTAAGAGAATTGATAGGCAAACATGGCAAATTGTTTGCAAATCAAAAAGAGGCCAAGGGAAGAATACCAAGGAAATTTTATTTCAAGAACGCCAACAAGAATTTCCATGAATACATCATCGCTCATCACCTGCTTCTACCCTCTACATATGCGAGATGGTAGAAACCATGAAGCTTCCACATATTTATAGAGATTATCATGTACAGAGCTTTGGGCATGTAGGCATGGGTAGTGTTCAATTTATTTTGACTGGGGCTGACATAATACTTTTTTTCCATTCCTATAAGGATCTAGTCCTATTGAGAAGAGAAGGAGATCAAATTTCACCTATTCACTATAACATCAACATAAGCGTTGGTGCCGACCGTGTGAAGGGTTTCATCATATCTGTGTGTTACAACAAACACAATAATTTATTTATGATAGTGCATATGTGTTAGAAATTGTAATTACTCCCGCATGTGGAGTTGGATAAAGTTATAGAATCATTTAATTGGGTGTTGAGCATTGATTCAAGTCAAGTGATGGATGATGAGTTAAGTGAAGTCCATATTTAGAGTGTGAGTTCACTGAGTTAAGTGTGCGTTCATCATAAGTTATTTTAGGTGAGTCGCTACTTGGAAACTATTAAATAACCTTGACCGGGTTCATTGTGAGAATAAATTTTTTGTTTTAGCAATAGAAGAGTTGCAACTTGTGTGATTTGTGTGAATATTTGTTTTGTCTCCTCTGTCTTTAAACAAATTGGTATCAGAGTGAGGTTACAAAGAGCAAGGCATAACGAATTAGCAGCAATCCATGTGAGAGGAGAAATATATTTTTTCTCGTGGTTAATGCTATTTCACACCTTATAAGTTGCATACAAAGCATTATAAGGCATACGAGTATCAACAACCACCGTGTTACAAGAGGAAAACTTACACACTTTTGCATGCACGCAGGTCGAAATTTTGTTCGAAGAATTAGAGCACTCATGCCAGACTCTTGGTTGTGAATGGCGTTAAACGCAAGCTCTCCTTCATTCTTTCCACACTACTCTTCATAAAAGCGAAGATTTATATCGTGAAATGGTTTTTCCCAAATTTTGTTGACATTTCAAAACCCATTTGATTTGGAGAAGTAGCCGCAATTGTTGCAGACAACCTGGTGTAGCACAGGTGTTACATCATTAATGCGCTCTCCATTATCATGGAAGGTGTGAGCACGCAGGCATCTAAAGAACATTTTAAAACAATTTCTAAAGTTTTTAAACATCAAGTGTGCACGGTATTAAAGAGATATTGGAGAAGTTTTTAAAAGCTAATATTTAAAGGGAAGCTTTATGAAAGTACTTTTTCATAAATGTTTGACAGGAAGATCGAAATTTTATGTTAAAAGGTCATTGTGTGGATCTAAGGTTATTAAGGACACAGTTTTGGTTTGGAAAAAGAAATCCATTCAAAAGGTTATGCTAAAAGGTTGGAACAATTATTAAAGTGTTTTTATAATTCAAAGAAGAAAAAAGGTGTTTTGGAGAGAAAGATTTGGAAATAAGTTTTGTTTTTGTTGGTTTTTTTTTAAAGGCAAGGTGGTTTTATTGGAAAAAAGAGTATTATGGGGCTTTGCAAAAGTCCAACCATCTGTGAAATTTTTCGTGTTTTGTCAAACATGAATTTTTTTTGGTGAAGATTGTGTCTTACGGGTGGGCATATTCAAAATCATATATCTTTCGAGGGTGATATGGAAGACAACCTCATGCAATTAGCAAAGAAGCTAAAAAAAAATGAATGGCAATAGTCATGGGTCGCAAAGCACAATTGAAGAAGACTAAGAAAAGGAATCGACAAGAAGAGGTAGAGATTGTTGCCGTGTTTAGAAAGTTTTAGGGTGTAACCGAGGAACTAATAAGTCTGGCAAAACACAAAGAAGAATTTGGTGCAAAGGAGAGTGACATGCAGCAACAGGTTATGTCAAAAGAAAAGAAGTCAGCCGCAGATCTGAGAGTAGATGAGAAAGACTCTGAGACGAAAACAAAGCTTAGAGAATCCCACTCAAAAGTGGATGATGGATTTCAAGACCATAAAATTTAAACCCATTATGTAAGCATGCATATGGATGAATAAGATGTAACAAAGATTGCAGAGAGAGAAGCAGTAGCCTTTGTATGTCAAGCAAAGCAAGGGCATATAGATGCTCAAGGAATCCATTGAAGTGTGGATGATGTAGATGATTGTGAATCCCACTGTGATGAGACACATGTGGATGATGACTGCAAAGTTATATGTGACTTGGTGAATCTAGCCATAGCTGATGGATTTGGTGAAGTTGAAATTGTCAATGAAATTGACAATGAGCACATGCATGCTCGGATATCACACCATAGTGTGGATGAAAATTATGTTGATGATATGTGTGCTTTCGTTTTTGAAACAAAGATTGATTGTGGAAATATGGTAAGTGCAATGTTTGATGAAACATTGAAGGTTGAAGCTGCCATTGTAGCAGTAAGTTATGAAGCAGTTAGAACTGATCACGAAGCATTATGTCATCTAGCAAGAGTTGATGATCAAGAACAGGATAAAGTGATTGAAGAGTTTTTGATGAGAATATCGACTAACAACATAACAGTGGAAGACAACCTCCATGCATTTGAAAATAAGACATATGTAGAGAAGGAAGCTCTCACTCAAGAGAATCATATTAAAGATGTTTTTAACATTGTTTTTGAATATGAAGGCATTCAAAAAAGCATGGGAGTAGAAGTTGAAAACAAGGTTGTTAATAAATTTGATGCAGATTTGAATCTCACTAAAGAATGGATTCAGAAACCAATATAATAAATTGAAGCGAGTCTTAAAGAAACAAATGGAATAAAAGAATTGAATGAAATGGTGAATACTGATCTTGAGTGTGCAGGTTACTGAAAAAAAAAATAAAAAAAAATAGCAGTACCTAAGAATGAAAGTGAAAAGAATGATATGGATGTTTTTGAAGACAAATATGAATTCATTGAAACCATTTTTCGGCAATGGAGACAAGAAGATATAAGATTCTACTATGAAGAAATGTAGTAGAAAGAACAGGAATATGAAGCGTAAGAAGCAAAACAAAGAAGACAACTTGAAGATGCAATGTTGTGGAAACGGTCCATGGTTGAACGAATATTTGAAAAGGAAGGTGTAGTAGACAAGATCAGATTGTGTTTCGGCACAAATTCAAGAAAATTCAAAGAAAAATCACAAAAACAACAAGTAAAGGATTATGGTGCCTACAACAACAACACACAATAGAGAATGAAGCAATTTCGAGGATTTAAATTTGGAAGAATAGAAAAAGAAAATGCAAAGTTGTGAAAGTCTTGAATCATTGTAAGCCTAGATGAGACATAAACCAGCATGCATGCTTCAGTGGTAATTGAGTCAATTTCTACTATAAGCCTAGAATGCATATTTGAGTCATGTTGAATCATGTTGAGTTATACGGTCGTAATTAAGGGGGAGTGTTAGAAATTGTATTTACTCCCGCATGTGGAGTTGGATAAAGTTAGAGAATCAGTTAACTAAGTGTTGAGCGTTGAGTCAAGTCAAGTGATGGATGAAGAGTTAATTACAGTCCATATTTAGAGTGTGTGTTATCTGAGTAAGTGTGTGCATGTTAAGTTATTTTGTGCGAGCCGCTACTTGAAAAATGTTAAATACCATTCACCAGGTTTATTGTAAGAATCATGTTTTTGTGTTCAATAGAAGAGCAACAACTTTTGTGATTTGTGTGAATTTGTGTTTTTTGTCCTATGTATTTCTAACAATATGGCGTATCATAATAAATGGTAATGTTACACCATTGAAATAATAATCCTCGATATTGCATCTATACAACCAGGAGGAACTCTGAAGACCATGCACCTTTTTCCTGTAGAGTGTTGTGTAAATGAATGGTGTTTTGATATTCCAAATTGGAGGGCCATCATTCACGATTTGAGGTACCATACACTTAAGTGTTGTGAATTAAAAGAGTACACATTGTTGTTTGTAATAACAAATCTAGGTTTCAAAAATGCTAGTCCAGATAACATTTGGAGTATTTGTTCAAATATAGAAAGTCCAAGTTTGCGAAATATGGACATTGTGATATATGAGCAAATTTCTTTCAGTAAAATTAATGGAAGGGTTGGATTTGAATTGAAATTTTTGATTTGAATACTGCAAAAATAAATATTTCTCCCTCAGCCTACTACTGAAGAGATCATAAAGTTTGTCATGTTGTGTGGGAGAAATACACTACTTATTCAACAAGATTCATTGTAGATTGAAGTGGTAGAGATCTACAGTGAAAACCCTGTTTCAATCAACATCAAAAATACAAATATTATTGCGGTTGGTGAACCTTACTATTTATATAAAATATCCCAGTTTATTTGCGGTATAGAATCCAAAAAAATTCACATTTGTAATCTTCAAGGTGATATTTCACTGACCCATGAAGATCACTTACTTGCAGAATGGCCAACATTGGATTACATGATGTGCACCATCAGTAAAGTGATGGGTATAAAGTGTGAATGTTAGCAGCATTGTTACAGGGAAATGCTTGGACAATATTAATTTGGAGGATCCCAATGGTTCTAAAATTAGAAAGGCAGTATTGAATGATGTAGTCCGGGAACTCGCATTCAATGAAATCACTCACGATATTTTCACGAGAAATGATGGTAGACTTTGTGGCATTTGTTCCAAAGAATTCTACAAGGATGGAGGAGAATTGAGGAGCTAAAGCCTATACAAACATGGACAACCTGAGGTGTTTAGGAGCTAAACCCTATACTAATATGGATGATCTCAAGTGTTTAGGAGCTAAAGCCTATATATATATATATAGATATAGATATAGATATATATAATTAGGGGTATTACATGCAACTCAGAATTGAGATACTTGTATTTAATCTTCTCAACCAAAAAATAGATTTAAGGATCCCTCATTTTGCTTCCATCAACCAACATCATCTTTAGCATTGATTTTCATCTAGATTGGTTCTTAGACCCATTCATGTGTAGCCTACATGCTCTGCATACTGAATCACTTTGTTTTATAGTCTCTAGCATGAGGTTGTATGGGTAATATCCCCAAATGCATGGTGAAATATCAAAAAATTCCATATGGGTACATTTACGATACCATTGGGATAGTTGGGTACAAATCCCAACTAGTCTCATTCTTGTGGGAGGTTGGTAGTTCAGCTACTGATTCTCTCATCAACTAGTTGCTTGGAAATTGGGTTTCCAAATTTTAGATTCAAAAAAATAATTCTTGGAATGGGTTATTTTAGTAGGAAAATATTTTCCACCATTCCCCTTTCCAATTCCAACTCATGGCTTATGGTCCATATCAGTGCTCACATGCATTATTTTTTTGATAATTTCATTAATGTAAATACAACACATAGTGTTCTATGTTTAAACCATTCCACATTTACATGTTTGCTTAGGCACAATAGTATAATTTAATTGCAATATTAACAAGGAACCAAAAAAGTGGTGTTACGGATTTCTTGTTATGCTTTGAGGTTTCATTCTTGTAGTTTGATCCACGGAGGCTTACTTTATCCCTTAAGACTTGATTTTCCTCCCTCCACTATCACCCGCAAGCAAATGGCTAGGTGGAATCCACAAACAAAGTGATCGACTCCATTCTTACAAAGACAGTAAATATGCATCAGAAAGACTATGCCAAAAGATTACCAGAGGCTTTGTGGGCATACAGAACCACTTGGAGAAATAGCACAGGACATACACCATATGAGCTGGTATATGGCAAATAGGTTCTCTTACTAATTGAATTCGAGATCAAAACTTTCAGAACTGCAGTAGAGTTAGGACTAGATCCCTCTGAGGCACAACAATAGTGTCTTCTCCAATTAAATGAGTTAGATGAATTTTGTAGGGATGTTGTTCAACAGAACATACTAATTCAGCAACAACGCAAAAGATGGCATGACAATTCTATCCAGAAAAAGAAATTCCAACCAGGTGATTGGGTGCTCCTTTATGATTATAGATTTAAAATATTTAAAGGGAAATTCCATACACGTTGGATGGGACCTTATGAAGTGATCCAAGTATTCGAGAATGGAGAAGTAGAAGTTAAAACTATTGATGGACAAAATTCAGTATTCTTAGTAAATGGACACAGGTTAAAGAAGTATTTTCAGCCACTTACTAGGAAAGATTTTACACAACAAGTCGAACAATAATTCGGGACGGTAGTGGTGAATGGTAATACCAACCTTTTGAAAACACAAATTCTTCTTCTTCTTAAAAAAAAGGGGGGGGGGAAAAGTAAAGAAAAAAACATTTTCTTGTAATTATGAAAATTCGTTCGCTGACATGGTTGCAGAAGGATCAACCTGAAAACTAGCTCGCTGGCAAGAAGATCAAAAATTTCTAATAAAAAGAAAATGTTGCTTGATCTTTAGATATACTAGCGATCACCAAGTAAAAGCAAGTTCAGCAGAACCAACCTTTATACAATTGGGGTAATTAGCATGGATATTTTTATTCAAGTAATTCTTAATTTTCTTTGCAGTTATTGTTTTCTTGCACCAGTGCAAGCAAACCTTCCATAAAATTTCATGCCTTTCTTCATATTCCACTTCCATAATATTACCTCAGCTTTCTTCTTCAATCCCAGAATAATTAACCTTCCCACATTCTTCTAAATTTACCCTGTCCGCTTCAAAAAAATCCCACTTTACCCTTGAATTTTTTTCCCTATACCACTTCTGTTTATTCCCTCTTTTGGTACTATTCCTGGAGTCCCTGTAACAGAATTCCTTCCCATTCTGGAATTTCCCTTTCCTAATTCTTTATTCCCTCATGAATTCATTGCAGGATCTCACGCACAAAGAGCAAAGGATATGCTCTAAAGCATCAAGAAAGGGTGAAGCAAATTTCCAGTACTTATGTTATCATACTAACTAGGAGAAAATTATTTAAAGTACAAGGTGTTTTTAATTTAGGAATCATGATCATCTTTTAATGAATGCTGAGTTCTTTTTTGAGTTATGAAGGAATGCGGAAGTGTTTAACCATTGCTTGGACATAATTGCCCCCTTTCCACCATAATCCTAGATGTCCTTCACTCATAATGATTACCTCACCTAGTCGTTAAAACCCCGCCGCAAGTACCAATCCGGCTTGATCTCAAAGATGCCATGCATCTACGGAAAATGAGCGGGTGATAAGATGGAAAAGATGGTGGACAGTTGGATCCCTATTTATAAGAACTGATTCTCTCGGTGTTGCATGTAAAATTCTCGACTGTTCATAGCCGTTAAGCAGCGATGCCACCTGTTCGAAACGAACCCTCATCTCTCAATAGGCTAGAACAGACTGCTGAGTATCACAATAGTCTTGCACTATTTCAAGACTCAAGCTTTCTTCAGTTCTTGTAGAAGTTTGACGGGCACGATAAAGAAGTGGCTTTACAGTTTTCCAGAAGTTTCAAAAATAGCCGAGTAAAAATTGGGCCTCTCAAATTTAAAGTCATAGAAGAATTTATAGCAACAACGACATGCTTGGAAAATATTGGTGAGCAGTGGTTTAAAAATCAGAAACTAAAAAGGAAGTGATGGCAGTGTTTTGTCATCAATAAGAAGATGGAGGTAGATTGGAAGGAAGGAGTTCCACACAGTCTCCTGCTGGCACCATGGAAAGACCTCCTTTTCATCCTACATAAGTTTGTGACCTATGAGGAAAGATACTCCCACACTTTTTTATATCATTTCAGGATGTTGCGGCATTTCGAGGCCGGCCAGCACGTCTGGTGGAGGATTAATTTCCCCTATTTTCTGTTTAAGAGCTTAGAAAAATTGGCCAAAGGTGTGTGGGATGGACAGGCACTGCTAAAATAGTTGCATAAGGAGACAACTACTGGAAAGGAGACATAGGACCCCACCATCAGAAGCAAGGGCCCAAGTAAGAATGAAAAAGGGAGTCCTTCTTGCACCAGTGTAAAAAGGAAACGATCAGAAAAATTAATAAAAGAAAAGGCCCCATATTCAAATAAGAAAACAGTTGGCGCACCGGCTAAAGAGACTCCTTCCATGCCACCGGTACAAGAATAAACCCCTGAAAATGACAACCTGTCAGCCCTTGTGGACGCAACAAAATTTGCAGAGGTCGAAGATGATGCTCTGTTGGCTGATTTCATTAAAAATCACTGGAAAAGGAATAAAGTATCTGAAGCAAGAAAAGAACCACAGTCCCCATAGGGTGTTGAATCCCCTCCTGCACTAGTACAAGAAGAAGCATCAGTGCGAGAAGAAGCAGAAGAAGTAGGAGGAGAAGAACCTAAAGAAGAAGAAGCAGAAGAAGAAGGAGGAGGAGGAGAAGAACCCACAGAAGAAGAAGTAGGAGGAGAAGAACCCGAAGAAGAGGAAGCAGAAGAAGAAGAAGTAGAAGAAGGAGAGGCAGGAGAAGAAGAATCAGAAGAAGAAGAATCAGGAGGAGAAGAACCTGAAGAATACGAAGCAGAAGAAGAAGAAGCAAAATAAGGAGAGGTAGGAGAAGAGGAACCAGAAGAATAAGAACTAGAGGAGGAAGAACCAAAAGAAGAGGGACCAGAGGAAGAAGAATTTCCTGATGTAACCATGAGGGATATTGAGGTCCATGAGGAAGACACAGGCCTTGCCGAAATAGAAAAATAAAAATATTTGGTAACTCATGCTGCTTAGGTAGTTGAACTAAAGCTTCAACTACAAAACTTAGAATAGCTTATAGCTAAAGCGCAGGAGGATAAAGAACATAATAGAGGAGAATTGACGACAGAGATCCAGAAAAAGAGAAAGAGAAGTTAAAGTTTGGATGTACCAAGCTACGAATGTTTCTAGCGACTTTAAAAGGTGACAAAGAAACTAAAGAACATCAGAAAGAAGAAGTCTGAAACATTGTAGGCTGATGATAGTATGCCATAGTAGGATTTGGCTGGAATGCTCAAAATTTTAAAGTTTTTTGCAGAGGTAAAGAGTTGTGTGAGGACACACAGTAGTTTAGGGATGGCAGGATGTTAGCCCCCTAATTTTCTCTCTTTTTTCCATTTCCCCTTCCTAAATCATAACTATTTACCATTGTTTTACCCCTCTTATACACCCTCATCTTGCACCAGTCCAAGAACGGTGACATATTTTTTATGCACTTTATTTTTCATATTTTTAACTTAAGTTAGCATTAATTAATCATTTATTACATGATATCTTGCTTGTAATCACTCTTTGTAACTGAGAGATATCTCCAATGTTTATTTGATATTCAAAGTACTTACTGTGATTGTTGATCCTAGTGCAAGATCGGATCTTGCACCGATGCCAACACAACAAATACTTGCAGTAGATCCAAACCTCCTTGGTCACTACCTCATTTTGAGCAGCTTTAGCCACGACAACAAGATCAATCTAAAGGCAGCCAAGCTCCAGCCATGACAAGAAGATTGATCGAAAGTTAGTCGAGATCAAATTTATGAAGAAGGAACAACTGGCGATTGGCTACTGCTAGTTTTGTTAAACTGTGTAATTTTGAAGGCCTAGAAGCTAAATTCTACGCTTGGTTATTTAATTGGTTGAACGATATATTTTGGCCTTTGGCCAAAGATCTATATAATGAATAATGTAAATAAGACGAGGATAGTTTTGGATAGAATCTTTGTATAGAACGAAGACATAGCCAGAGAGGCGGGAACAAGTTGTTGTATTTTGTTATCGCCCAAATCTGGGCTAGATGATGTATTCACACTTGTATTTGCCTCAGTGAACTAATAAAAAGGGAGCTCCATCTCATGTTTTATAAATTGCATTTCTATGTTTGAATTTGATGAATTCATTAAAGTACTGGGCAACGTTTCTATTTGAAAGGGAAACACGTTGGTTGGCTAGGGCTCGACCAACCCAAGACATTTACCCTTTTTCTTGTTTCTTGTAATTTTTGTTTATATTTTCAAGTGTGATTTACTTTCAAGAACATGCATTCCTGTCTGAGTGAAATCGGATCCGTTGTGTGAAGTGGCTAAATTTCCTTTTCCTGCACCTGATTTCAGATTGTTTTTGCCCACTTGTTCCAAGCAAGAGAAATAAACCTACATCAGTGCACGTTGGTGTGATATTCCTTTTTTGCAGTTATGTTTGGTTGGTTTTCCCCTCCTGGTCCAAGCAGGAGAAATGAACCTGCACTAGTGCACGTTGGTGTGATGCAGCAAGCTTTTCTAGTTTACTTCCCGCAATTTTCTTGCTATTATTAAACACTTTATGATAGGATAAATGTATATGGATTATTTATTTGTTTCTACACTCTGTCAAAATCAGAAACATTCATTTTTTTTATGTGTACAATTTTATTTAACAGTGTAATA
>APFE031105050.1:0-15240 GCA_000404065.3 Pinus taeda
AATCATTGACAGAAATCAACTAAATTATTGAATTAAAATGTTGAATGGAATGAACTATGAAAATCAAATATTTTTAGATTTTATGAGCACTCGACCTATTGAAAGTCACAAAAATTAAAATCAATGGACAAAATACCAATTAAAAGCATCAACAAACTAAAGTAAAGAAATAGCTATTTATCAAATGTTTGCAACAAACATAATTGAAAACTATTATAATCTTACAACTCTCTAGGGGGGCCTCCTATTGAGTGCAAGTGCATAATAAAATATCAAATCACTTAGCCATGCATTGGTCACAAAGAAACGAAATATTTATATTACTTGTTGAAGTGTTCAACAAAAATATTTAAAAAATTAACAACAATCATTATTGTTTATTGTCTCCCCTCGGAGATTTTTATACTCTCTTATTAAAATAACTATCTTAAGAGTCATAAGGCATGAGGTAACTTTTCTAGTTTAACATCTAAGAAATGAAATTGAAATAAAATTCTTTCCTCTCATGATTTGTTACTGAAGGAACAAATCATGAAGGATTTAATTGACACTTCAGCTTCAAACTTTGCTCGATCACTTCCATGCTTGTTTGATCTCGTCACAAACTACCTTCAAAGTCTGCTCATCATTGGAGTGTCATAACAAGAGCTGAATTCTAGTTTGACTTCCATATCTCTTGAACCATGTGTCTTTCTAACTTGTCAAGACAGGTGGATATCGATGTATTGATCATTTTCCATATTCCTGTTCCTTTTATCCATTTTCTAATGTATTAGAACCTGTCTAACCATGAATATAGTTGTAGAATTCTTAGTTAGCTTCCGAATGAATGTGATTAAGTAGCTATAGAAATGATTAAATTACATTTCATAAAGAAACAAAAAAATTATAAATCATGGATGATTGATAAATTTTTGGATGTTTGAGCATGTCTAAGATGACCTTTTATATTTATACTACAAAAAAACTATTATGGAAAACATGAAAGAAATGCAAACGGGTTGTCAAAAATAGGACAATTTCAGACTTCAACAAGAACATTTATTGGATCTTCCTTAGGCTACTTATTTATTTCTTTCGATGGTTCACTTAGCTCTTCTTTTCATCTCCTCTTTAAATCCCATATCACCATATTTGTAAGATATTCAATGTTATTTTGAGTAAAATTACCTAGATCCAAGTCTTTTAGAGTCTAGTATCATTGATTATTTTTCCTAAGGTATTTTCTGGGTATATCCCTGTTTTTCTATAAGAAGATTTGGCTTACCCATGTCCGAAGGAACGTATGTCATCATGGAGTTAGTTGATAGACACACTAAATATGCACACTTTTCTTCACTATCTCATCCTTCAAATCTAGTAAAATTTCTACTGCAATTGTGGAATTAGTTCAAAAAATACATGGAAAACAAAAGATTATTGTACGTGATAGAGATCCCATTTTCACTGGAAATTATTGCATAAAATTATTTTCTTGTCTTGCTACTCAATTAGCTCATAGCTCATTTTATGTCCTCAATATGATGGGAAAACTAAGATAGTAAAAAAATATTTTGAAGGATATATTTGTTGCTTTTTATATGATAAACAAACACAATGGATCAAGTGGTTACCTCTAGAAGAATGACGTTGTAATACTTCCTTTCATACTACTATTGAAGTGAAAATTCAACCCCCCACCCCATTTTTGACTTGTTTATTTCAAATAATGGGGACCCTTTCCATAAACTTTTGGCTAAATCACATTTTTAATATTTTCTTTTGGTTAAGTGTCCTACAATTTTACCAATTTTCATTTTCATCGGATTTCCATTTTGATTACTTCATTGAGTTTGAATTTTCACTAGCTTTCCATCGGTACTTGTTTCATCTCATTTGGTTAGATGGTTTGCAAATGGTGCTCATTAGAAGTTTGATGATTTTTACTGTGAGGGCTAAAAATTGTACAAGTGTATATTATTTAAAATTTTGTAAATAAATTAGTAATTAAGTGTAAATATTTATTTTTATTAATTTTTGCTAATTAATTCATTTTTTGCTAACGGTCCTACAAAATTACTGTATCCAAATTGTAGAACAATTAAATTTATGTGTTTGGAATCTCGAAAATTAATATAAATTTCAATTCTTAATATTCTTGAAATTATGAAATTATTCATTTTCGAAATTATTCATTTTCTAAAATGATTATAATTTTTAGCGTTAGACTTTCATTACCTAGTGGTTCTAGTTCTTTTGTTTTTTTGTGTAAATCAGCGTTGTTATATTATACGAAAATACATAGTTTACAAAAAGACTGCCAGAGCAGTAAAAGACCTTCTTCAACTTATCCTTGCCCTTATCTATACCCGTTTGACCCCAGAGCATACCACGCAAGGCAGCAGAGGAAGTGGGATCTCATAAAAAACTGACAACCAATAGACCATAGACCAGTTACAGGGCTGAAACATAGTAGCCCTTTTAAAAAAAAACCCTAACAGCCGTAGACATGCACAAACAGAAAAAAGAGCCCCAGTGAGCATACCCAACAGAGAATAGAAAATCAGAAGGTATCCAGAATGATGAAGTTCTTGGACTTGTTCTGCGCAACAGACGCCTTGGCCTGGCCTGCTTGAGAGGGTGAAGGAACAACATTTGGATTCTTTGACCCTTCCGAAGTTTCCCTGGTGGCACGACCCTCTTGATTTATGGTGTGCCGCATCAGACTGATCAGAACTGTGAATTTTTTCAATATAGTGTCGAGTTGCTGTTCCATGCTGCTCATCTTGAAGTCCAAGCCTTCCAAAATGGCCACGTGCTCCTCGTTAGCCGCTGCTAGAGTTTGTTGAGCCTGCCGCAGCTGGCTGGCACAGTCCCCTTGCATGCTGATTGCTTTGGCAAGCATTGTTTTCATTCTCCACATCTCCGCTTGGGTCCTTACAAACTGCATTGTCCGCGTGGTGACCGTTTCTGGGTCTTGCAGCCAATCCACTTCCTTAACCAGTTCCTGCTGGTCCACGCTTTTTTCTTCTTCTTTCACCATGGCTTGAAGCTCTTCGATCCTCCGTTTCTCCCTCTGGGAGGTGCGGGTCTCATAAGCCACTTTGGCCCGCTTCAAATATTTGTTAGCCGCAGCATTCCGACTTTCTCCACTCGCCATCCTGCTTTCTGCACTAAAATGAGCACTTGGAAATTTGAAGATGAAGGAACCTCTCTTTCGCTCGCCTATAGCAGAACTAATGCTTGTTTTGGAGCTTGCGTTTCTATATAAATAGATGGTGTTGCTCATCACGCGGTAACCTATTCGCTTGTTGCCCTGATGTTGTCTTGTCCGGTTGTCATAATTGTTAGTTAATGGATTGTAATACCATTGATGATCCCTCAGATTTCCTTTGCGATCACCCTCCCTAATCTTCTCCGTATATATCCAAGTGTCCCCTCGCCCAATATTGGATTGGCGGTGCTCTCCTGTCATGGTCATAGTAACACTATGATTTTCCTTTGCTTGCTTGAGCATTGATTGCTCCTAACCTGTTTTCCCTTCGTTCTCTTGCCGTCCTTTACTTCCTTTCTTAGCATTCATTGTTATCATTGTCATTCCGTTATGTGTATGACATACCTCGCTCGCCCGCACCTATATTTCATTCAATAAATCCTGCCTTGAGAGCCGAATGCAATCCTTTTTTAAATCCGGGCAGCTGACATCCTGCTAACAGCTGTCCCAAATCGTGGTGGGGTTCTCTATGCCGACGTTCGCCAAGTGGTCTGCTACGGTATTGGCCTTGCGACGTATCGCCAAAAAGACCAACCCTTTCAGCCACCCCAAGTGTTCTGCTATGCTCTCTGTGACCTTTGCTAATCTCCAATGCTGCGTTACCTTGCTCGCCTTCGCCCTTGCATACATTCTCTTGGCTGCTGTGATGGCAAGCTGAGAGTCCCCCTCTATTACAACAGAACTTGCTCGGAGGCTTCGCAGAATTCTAAGACCCTACTCCATTGTTGTAAATTCCATTTCGTTGTTTGTACCTTCTCCCAATGCTCTGTTGTAAATATGAAGAATTTCACCATCGTTGTTCCTGATGACCCCTCCGATGCCAGCGAGACCGAGGTTGCCTCTCGAGGCTCCATCGAAGTTCAGCTTGAGGAAGCCGGGTGGAGGTCGCTTCCAAATGCTTAGGGTGGTTCTGAGTTCCTGTTGATGCCTGATCGTCAGACTTTCAGCCTCTCTGTCCAAATCAAAGGTCTTCAAAATTCGTAAGTCTTCACCTGTAGCTTTATCGTTCTGATCTGTTTTGCATTTTATTATGACCAGTTGTTCTATATTTTGCTTGATGGTCTCAAAAGAATGGATAATATTTCTTGTTTCATCACGAAACACCCTTCTGTTTCTCTTTTTCCATAGAGTCTAGGTGATGAACCCTGGTAATATTTTCCAGACGGTGTTTACTCTTTGATTGCCCGAGAAATTTCCTCTCCATTTATCAATGGTTTCCTGGATAGAGTCTCTATTTCTGTCTGTTTGCTTCATGACGTTTTCGGCCCAATTCCACAGAGTGTCGGCTAAGTCACAATTGTTGAAAAGATGGTTCATGGTCTCCTCTTCCCTGTTGCAGAGTGGACATTTTGAAGGGCCACTGAAACCTTTTTTCCAAATATTCTCCCACATTAGTGTCTTCCTCTGCATTAGCAGCCAAAGGAAGGTTCTAATTTTTGGCCAACTTTGGGAGTCCCAAACCTTACTGCTCCAAGCTACCTTGTCCACCTGCTCTGCCTTTTCGATGCATAATCGAGCCTCTTTGAGTGTGAAATTACCCCCTCCTTGATTTCCCCATCTTAGCTTGTCGTTGTCCTCTGCTTTCCTGATTTTCCTTTTATCTAATATGCTGTTCAGGTTGTTGGCATTCGTATTCCCTTCCCCTATGTTCTCTATTTCGCTTTTTGCCCATTTTCGCCATCCCATGTCATTGTTATCCTGCGACTAATAGTGGTGAACCGTTAGCCTCCCCTGTTCTTGCAGTTTTCTTTGTAATTGTGCAAGTTATGGTTTTTCCAATTTGGGATGTTGTTGTCACGCATCCTCCCAAAAGAGGGTTGTTTCGACATTGCGAATTTCCCAGAAGTTATTCTCCTGAATAATTTCCCTATTTTTCCTTGCTAGATTCCAAATTGGGGAGCCCTCTGGACTCTCTTGCATCCTAATTAATTCCTGGTTACTTCGTGAGGGGGCATATTTGGCCTTCCTGTGGCGAGCGCACGGTAAATTGGGCTCCTTCATCCATTTCCACCAAAGTTTGGCTCCACAAGCTTTGTTTATGGTGAAGGGATCTAGAAGTTTTAACCCACCTAAGATCTTCGGTTTGCACAGTTTATTCCAAGCAACTAGCGACCACTTCCTTTTCCTTGCATTACCTGTCCAAAGGAACGTCCTCTAAATGGTTCTAATTTGTTGAATGATTCCTTAGGGAGCCGGGATGATGGAAAGCAGATATTAAGGGATAGCCTGTAGTACCGCTTTGGTAAGCACTAACCTTCCTGCAAAATTGAGAGCCCTGTGTGTCCAGTGCTGGCATCTTTTCTTTAGGTTTTCAAGGAGTTTTTCCCAATGAGATTTTTGCCATAATTTATCAGAAAGAGGAGCTCCTAGGTACCTCGAAGGCAGATTGCCTCTTCGGAAACCTAGAATGCGCGAGAGGTTTCTTTGAACCGCAACATTCATATTGAAAAAGAATATGGTTGATTTGGAAAGGTTAATGTCCATACCCGAGGCCTCGCTGAACACGTTTAGGATGTTCTTATAACCTTGAGCTTCTTTTACAGTAGGTGATACGTGCAGCATAGTATCATCCACGAATTGTTGATGCGTAGTTGCTGGAATGGAGGGTAGTCGTTGCAATCCCTTGATATTACCTTCCTCCTTAGCCTGCCAAATGAGCCTGCTCAATCCTTCCATCAAAATTACAAAAAGGAAAGGGGACAAAGGGTCTCCTTGTCTAAGCCCTTGAGAGGGAGTAAATTGGTTGGCCGGGGCGCCATTGACCAGAATGGAGAATCTGGTTGATTTGATTAGGGCCATAATCCATCTAATCCAATGACTTGCAAACCCGAAGGCTGTGAGGATTGCTTCAAAGTAATTCCAGCTTGCTTTGTCATAAGCCTTCGACAGGTCAAGTTGCATCATCATGCCCGCCACTTTTCTGGATTGCAGAGTATGGACCATCTCTTGTGCCAACAAGATGTTGTCCAAGATTTGTCTCCCTTCAACATAGCCAGATTGTTCTTCGGAGATGAGTCCTGGAAGAATAGGCTTTAATCTGTTGGCTATGACCTTAGAGATAATCTTGTACAGGACATTACACAGCGCAATGGGACGGAATTTGGCAGGGGTTGAGGCTTCCTCTTCTTTGGGGATTAGAGCTACGAAAGTGGAGTTCAAAGATTTCAGAATCGATGTTGAGCACCGAGAGTCCTCCACCACCTCCCATACCTCCAATTTAACAATCTCCCAGCAGGCTTTGTAAAAATTTATGGTGAAGCCATCAGGGCTTGGCACTTTGTCATTGGGCATTTCCTTTACCGCTTCCTCCACCTCTTCTAATGAGACTTCTCTACTTAACGCTTGGTTTTGTTCATTGGAAATAGATTCAGGAATTGATTTGATGAGGTTCCCAATGGCTTCAGTTCTGTCTATCTCTCGTTCCTGAGCAATATTGTTGAAATGCTCCGTGAGTAAGGTAGCGATGCCTTGATGATTCTCAATACGCTCCCCTTGATCATTTTTGAGGCTGAGGATCTTGTTAACCCCTCTATAGTCCAGTGACGATCTGTGAAAGAATTTGGTATTTTGTTCTCCTTCCTTGAGCCATTGAATTCTAGATTTTTGTCTCCAGAGCGTTTCTTCCTGTTGACATCTGTCTTGCCATTGTCGCATCAACAGTTTTTCCTGATCCACTGTGTCTGGAATACTGATTCCCTGAATCCACTCGTTGTGTATCTTCTCTAGTTGCTCTTCTATCTTGATTTTCTCTTTGAATATGTTTTCAAAGACCTTTATATTCCATTCTTTGATTCTATTCTTAATGTGTTTTAATTTGCCCTGCAGTTTGTACATTTTAGTGCCTCTTATTCCCACTCGTTCTTGCCACCATTTTTCTACAAGCTGGATGAAATCCGGGTGTTCTAGCCAAAATTTTTCAAACCTGAAGGGTTTGTTTCTAGGCGTGCCTTGTATCGTGGCCATTAGTGAAATGGGCCAGTGATCAGAACCTCCACAAGGAAGAATGTCAGACTATACGATCACACCCTCCAGTAATAGACTTTCAGAGACAAGAAATCTGTCTAGACGGGAAGCAATCTGTCTTTCCTCGCCCCTTCTGTTGTTCCAGGTGTAAGCCCCACTCCTGGGCTGAATATATACCAGTCTTGCTGACATTATGAACTCTACAAAAGCTTCAGAATCCTTGTTTAACTTTCTGATTCCTCCCTTTTTTTCCGACAGCGAGGTTATCATATTAAAGTCCCCTCCTATGATAACCTTCGCTTTGGGATACCTCTGCTTCAGCTTCATTAGCAAATTTATTAAATTGAGCTTTTCTTCTAATTTTTAGTCTCATAGACATTGATGCATAAATAAATGTCTAAGTTGCCTATTACTTGACATTCTAGGGCTAAAAAGTGTCTGGATGCTTCCGAGGAAAGGATTTTGAGGACATGAGGATTCCACCATGTTACTAGACCTCCCTCCCATCCCTGACTATCTATACTCATGTGTTCCAATCTTCTACTTAGCCTTCTGTTTACAGTTTGAATAATGTTATTTGCACATTTAGTTTCTTGTATTAAAATTAAATCTGGCTTTTCCTGTTGGATTTTCCTTTTTAACAATCTTTGTTTTGTTTGGCTATTGAGCCCTCTAACATTCCATGAGAAGACTTTCATTTTAAAAAAAAAATTAAGAACCAAAAGAGAAGGCATAAAGAGCTTTCATCTTACCCGAGTTTATGAGCATGTATCCCATTTCCTGAAGTACTTCACTGTTTGTTCTTCGCCCTCTTTTCTTCTTCTGAGTTGAGCTCGAGGTCGTCTGAAGTACACTCTTCGTTCTAGCTCCTTTTCCTATTACTACTCCCAGTTTCCTGTTATGCATTTCCATTTCGTCCTTTTGCTTGGCTAGGAAAACTGCATTGATTTTTCGAATTTCCTCCTCCGAGATGTTTTCCACCCCTTTTTTCCTCCAGGCTTCCACCATGTTTAGAAGATTGACTCCTTCCAACCCTGGAATCTCCTGGAGTTCCATATCCTCACTGCCTATATCACTTGTGGCCATTTCTGAGTCTTCATCTGCTTCTTCTGTGCCCTCCTGATTGACTTTTGTGTTGTGTGGATTTTTCTCTTCCGCTCCTTTGGTTGCTGCTACAGTTGCTACTTTATTTGCTTCATAGTTCGTGTTCTCCTTATTCTGGTTCTCTATATCCTTTCCACTTTTCAGTACTTTAAAAGCATTGCTTGTGTTAGCTTGTCTTGATTGGTCTCCTTCTGTGTGCTCTCTGTCTAGCTTTTGGACGAGTGAAGGTGTCTTTAAGATTTCCTTCCTGATCCTCCGTTTGTGTATCCGTTGTCCTGTTTAAAGGGAATTCCCTTATTAAGTGTCCATGTTCATGGCACTTTCTGCAATGAAACAAAATTTTCTCATAGTCGATAGCTTGAAAGTAGTCCTCGTCTCTGTATTCTAGACATAGACCTTCATGCAAAGCTCCTGAAATGTCCATCTCCACACAGATCCGAGCGCAAGAAGTGTATCTTCTTTGTAATGTGGCTTCTGAAGCTTTGATGAATGTTCCTAACTTGTCCCCTATTTGTTTGAGTGCGGCCAGACCCCAATAGTCTATTGGGAGCGCAAAGAGTTGGATCCAGACTGGGACCTTCTTGAAAGTTTCCTTCTCTGGTACAAAATTAGGTTTCCAAGGTTTCATGTAGAGGCCCACTGAAGCAAAGAAGTAGGGGCCTCCATCAAAGACTCTGTACAAATCTTCTAGATTGGAGAACAGAACTGTGAAGAAGCCTTTTGCTCCCAGGTGCAGACTGACATCTCCTTTGGGTCTCCAATGCTGTTTAATCCACTGACATAATGCCTTTTCCGTTGGCCACAGTCCCATAAATCTACAGATCACTGCATGCTCAGCGATGTGGTCTCTGTAGGCTTGTATTTCGGGATCCGTTAGTACCACTCTTAAGACTTCTGCTACTCTGGGTTTGCATGGGCTCTAAGTTGGTTTTTGAGTAAGATTCTCTTGCGTATTGTCCTCTACCTCATTTTCTTCCTCCGTAGCTGTGTACTCCGGGTGTTCCTGCTCCTCTTCTCTGTTATTCTTCAGTGCTGCGTTTGCTTGTTCTTCCTTATCCTTTCTATTTCCGTTGATTCTGTGGATATTCTCTTTACCCTTCAGTTTATTGGTAGACTGCTATGCCTTATCCCTGTTTTCATTTCTGTTCTTACTGGTCTCTTCTTCTGGCCTTGACCTATCAAGCCCTTCTATCTGCACCCCTTTCTGAGTCGGTTGTTTATTCATAATGATTTGTTTGTATGTGGGGGTCCCTATGGACCCCTCATTTACCATTTGACCAGTCAAGATCTGTCCCCTCCTGAACAGTTCTGCAATCTTGACCCTATTTCTGTCCAGCTTCAAACCCTAAATCTGAAAACCCATACTCTGTTCCTCATACTCTCCCATTTTATTGAGCCCACAACCTTACCAGTAGACAATTCTAGCTCTTTTGTTATTTAACATTACAAGTGACTATAATTAATACACAAAAAAAAAAGAAAAACCCACTCCACTTGACCCGCCTTTCGTCCTCCACACCATAACTCTTCTTCACTTCTTATCCCTCCACTTCCCCTTATACCTCCAACTTCAACCCTACCTCAACACACCTTATACCTCCCACTTCAACCCTACCTCAACACACCTTACAAAAACTTATTAAAACTTCTGATATAACATCAACCTCCGCTCTACTAAGTCTCTAGTGCCTCAACATTTCTTTTGATATCGAAACTTTTTTTTCAAACCTCCAATATGCCATTGCCAACCATCTCTGATTTTCCGATGGCTTGAAAACCTTGGGAGAGAGTGTTACGATATTTCATAAGTTCTGATCGGTATCCTCGGATCGCTTTTCAAAACAAATGATGTTATTTGATATGAAACGTGGTTTTGTTTTGGAATAAAGTAATTTGTTTTTATATATAAAGTAGTTTGTACTTTGTTTTTATATTAATTTTAAATTATTTTAATATTTTAATATTATTTAAATAAATTAAATCTTAATTTAATATTTGTATTAATTTTGGTATATAATTTAAACTAATCATAAATTAACTTGTAATTATTTTAATTACTGGTAACTATAATTTAATTTCAAAATTGTAATTAATTTGTACATTTATAATTAATTAATAATTATATAGTTAAATACGATTAGAATTTCTAATTAATTTTTTTTTAAATTTTGATTTAGGTAGAATTTTTTCCAAAATTCTAGTAGTTTGACTTTTCAACTTTGGTAACTTATACGCTGAGTCTTATTTGGCCAAATTAGATCTAAGGTGACTCACTAGATATATAAAAACATGGAGAATATTTATGAAGTGGTTGCATGTTTATTTCGGCCATTAAATGAGTTAAAAATTTAATAGAAAATTAAGCTCTGAATTTCTAACCAAAATTAATTGTCAGAGTTTAATTTTTGCATTTCCATTTGCTCAAAGACCGTTGATTGCAAATCCATTTGATTATGTTGTCTTTGAGCAATACGATATTTTAAAGGATCAATGGAAAGCTCATATTTCTTTTTATTTATTTATTTAATTAAAATTTTGACTAGAGATGTTTTGTTTTCCATATTTGGTATTTATTATTATTATTTTAATTTGCATTTTAATTGAATTTTGATTGGTTTTGGAAGGAGAACATTTGAGGAGATGAGGAAGAGAAGATTTGAATCAATGGAAGAAAAATAAATTGTACCAATGAAAATTGTTGGAGCAGATTTGTTCTTCAACAACTCTCCTATTTGAAATTGATTTTTGTAATTATAAATAGTGGTTTGTAGAATGGAGAAAATAGTCTTCTCTTATGCAATTATGTAATTCTTAAAAGCATGATTGTAGTAGCAGGGATTTGAATCTAAGATTAAGAGAATTAGGGGATTTCTTGGGCTTACAACCTGTTTGTATAGAGTGAGTTTATAATTCATTTACAATATTGTAATGTGATTGGATCCATTTCTGTAGACAAGGAATCGATGATCAGAGACAACAGAGGACTTGCACTAATGTAACTCTCTATTGTTTCTGTAACTTGATTTATCTTTATAATAATATTTATTTCTGTAATTGGTTCCATAGCACTACTAATTGCTCTGTTATTGAAAATAAATGATTTAGATTTCAAATTTATTTCTGGTGTATGAGTATATTGGTTTGGCTTTAGCACTATTGTTAAATGTTTTTTGTTATGCTCATTTAAAATCTAGTCAAGCTATCTTGCAAGGTTAATCAGAAATGAGTTTTGAAACTGGAAATTGCATAAGGACAAACCTTTATCTCCTTGAGTTGCTGGTTATCTAACAATTGAATATTATAGATGTCTTTTTTTATACATGTCATGTATTTGAACTATTTCAGTATTGTGGCATGAACCTTTTTGTTCTTCTGCATATGTTTTATTAGGAATTGGAGATGTTTGAAGTTGGATGTCTGTTAAATATTTAATGAGAATTTATTTGTATACATTTGCACAAACAAGGATTAGATCTTGGAACTTTTTCCCTAGCCTATTTCCTTTATCTTATTCCAATTTCAACATGCTTGTGTTTCTTTTCCCATCCTTTTAGGTTTCTCTTAATTGAGAGAAGGACTAATCCTTAATTCAATCGAGATAGGTCTAGGATTAGATGCATCTTAGATTTAACTTTGCATTTAGCTTTCATTTCCACATTCTAGAAGTCCCCTTATATAGGGGCAGTCTTTCGAGTGGTTTGGCTAAGCCATAAAGTCATCTTAAGGATCACCTTCTTACCTGATAAAAAAGAAGGGTCGATTTGATGTCTTTTCTCTATTGGTAGGTGAAAGTCATATTTTAAGCCAATGGAGATATAGAGAGGGTAATTGGATTCAATTTTACTAGTCACACCATTTCAACAAAAAAAGAGTTGCTTTAAGTTCTCAACTGGGTGGTCTCCCTCATAATGTTGAATGGTCATTTCGGGGCTTCAACAACTACAAAAAGATGACCCCATTTATGGTGCTTTATGGATATCATCCACCATCCATCACATCGTCTTTAAGAGACAATTATAAGGTTCAAGTAGTGGAAGGCCACATCGAGCATCAACAAAAAGTTCTCCAACACTTAAAGGATATCCTTAATCTGAAGCATAATCGAATGAAACAAAAAGAAGATTAACATCATAGTGAAAGAAGTTTTGATGTCAGAAATTAGTTATTTTTATAGCTACAACAATACAAACAAATTTCCCTCAAGTAATTGAAGAAGGACAACAGATTATCACCTAAGTACAATGGCCCTTACGAGTTGTTGCAAAAGACTAGTACTATGGCATACAAATTGGAGTTGCCTACATCTTTGTTGGTACACATAGCTTTCCATGTTGCATGCTTAAATAAGGTTATAGGTGATATGCTCCCAATCTGAACTCTATTGCTATAAATTGATGAGGAAGGAGAAACCATATTGGAGGCTAAAGAAATCATAGAAACAAGACTCTGATAGCTACAAAATAGATCATTTTGAGAGTATCTCATTAAGTGGAAGAACTTACCTATTGAAAATCCGCACGGGAGGAGGAGTATTTTAATCAAAAGCATCTAGAATGACTCAAGTATTGAGGACAACACTTTTTTGAAGGAGAGGGGCATGCTATGTTGCTATAATACTAGTGTATCCCTCCCTATAATACTACTATAGCATGTTATTTTGCTATAATACTACTGTATCCCTCCTTATAATACTACTATAGCCCCCTCATTTCTATTCTTGTGCCCCATAGAAGCCCACTATTGTTATTGTTGTCTGCTTACATTATTATTGTTATGTAGGCCCTAATTATGTTTTCACCCCTTAGACTCCTATATATACCAAGGAGGTCTTGTCATTTGAATCAATGAAGAATTTTTCATTTATGTGATGTAAAGAAAGGTTGCCCCCTCAAAGTGGCTTATTATCTAGTCATTGATCTATGTTTCCTTATGTTTTTGTGTTATTTTTTATATGGATTTATAACAACCTTCTATTATGCATTTTTTCTCTACAATTCTTGTTGTAAGAGAATGCAAGTGCCTAAACATTTCCTACTTTTGATTTTCAAGTTGAGGACCGTAAACATTAGAGAGGAAACCATGCAAATGAATGCCTTATTGGTGGGAATAAATTATGAGAATAGAGTTTTCTTGTGACAGAATCTCCATTTTAATATGAGTTGTATCTCAAGCTATACCAAGGGCACCCAATAGTCCTTCAACATCTACAACTATCACTCTAGCCATTTTCAATAATAAAGACATTATTAGCTCAAAATCTAAGCTAGAAAATTTGGTTTCTTGAATTAACATGATAGTTGAAAGATTGTTTTGATTCCTCTAATGAAGAATATGTTATGTAGAGGGGAAATTTAGGCCCCTTATAGTTCATTAGATTACCTTCATGAAGAAACAAGATTTTGAGAGGCATGGATCTCCAAAATCTACTTGTATTAGCCTGAGTCAACCAACTTCCTTCCTAGTGTGTTAATTCTTTAAAGAGCCAATTTCCTACTCCTTTTCTTGAAATATTTGTTTCTCCTTTTTCCTTCTTTTGCGATGATTCTTTGAAATTGAGTTGTTGTGAGACCTTGGATTTGCACATCACGTCCACGAGAACATTAATTTATTATGAGGGGTTTCTTTGAGATCATTATGAAAATAGGCATCCTTAATTACCATTAGATATGTCCCTTCTATGTCTATGAACTTATCCTCCTCGGCCATGACTACATCCTATGTCTGCTTTGGATTGTGGATTTCAGAGCTCTTTCTTGGAATAAATCCATCATTCTTGTTGTTGTGTTCCTCCATAGGTTGTTGGCCTATGTATTCTGTAGGTAATTCCTAGATGTTCTCATGATTTGAGGCTTTTGATCCTTTCTGCAAATATGTTAGTACTTCAAATATGTTGCCCATTACTTATCTCTTGGGTGCACTGGAGGTGTTGGTTTTCTTGTTGTACCACCTCTTGGTGGGGTTTTCTATGAAGCCATCTATATCCTTGGATTTTTTCTCTCTTGTGTCCTTCTTAGGCTCATTTAAATGGTAGTCACAAAAATAATTCCCATGCATGTGGAATTTCCTATACCTGAAGGGGATGTGCTCATATTCAAGAGCATGCATCCAGTCTTTGTCTTTAGATTTTAGAAATACTGCTTCAGGGAGGGAGTACAAAATGTTCATGTAGACACATATGTATGCATATGAAGTATGAAAACCATGCTTTGTTTTCTCCAACGTGCATGTTGAAATTTGGTACCGGAGGACAGGTGGTTCCCTTAGGCTTTGATCTTTGGCCTAGGGAAAAGTGTCCAAAAGATTTTAATTTTTCTCCTAAAGTGACTTTATAATTTTTTATAAAGTTAAAATCTAATTTAAAAGTGAATTTAAGTGATAAAGTTACTAAAGTCTAATTTTAAAGTGACTTTAATAAAGTTAATGTAAAATTAGAAAGGAAAAGTGACTTTGGAAATAAATGACTAAGTGGGTCTTTATTAAAGTGGGGTGAATTAAAAAATAGAAAGTGAGATTTAAATGTGCATTTAATCTCAGCCATTGATCTAAATCTATTTCAGCCATTGGATTTAGAGATCACCCAAAAGTCACTTGGATCACCCAAAAGTCACTTGGAGTTATATTAAAGGAGGAAAAGGAGGAAAAGATCATTCATTCTTTCATGAGCAGATTGGGAGAAGGAGAGCAAGAGAGCAAGGGAGATTTCTGGACAAGAAGGAGAAAGAGGCAACAGTTTGGCACACATACCAGGCAGCTCTTCAGCAAAATCAGAACAGCAGAAACACGAGCAGAACAGCAGCAAGAACAAGCAGAAAAAACTGATTTTTTGCTGAAAACTGAGAAAAACTGATTTTTGGGCACGAATATCGAGGAACTGATTTTCGGCACAAAAGTCGAGGTCTGTCCGTACAGTCTGTACGGCC
>APFE031105055.1:0-15185 GCA_000404065.3 Pinus taeda
TATGCTTTTCCTTCAGCTACTCCTACAGATGCAGACGAGAAAAAGAAGTATGAAACAAATGCAAAAGCAGTCAGTACCCTATTAGGATGTATATCCCAATCGGAATTCATGAAGGTAATGCACTATGTTACACAGTAAAATGTCACTGCCATCATGTCAGTCTCCCTACTGTGTTGTGAAGACACATTCACCTATGCTCATGCTCCTCAAAATGGCTAAAAAACCCTCTTTGCCTAAGTTAAATGAATCATCGCGTCTATTAATCAAATAACCGCGTTGACAGGCGGAGTCCAGTGTACCTGATGCGCTGCCAGCGCGGAAGCACACGTCTTTTCCGCGCTGGTCCCATTTTACGAATAGCTCACCCTCCGTTTATCCTGTTGAGCGCTGACCGGACTTCCTCTATAGTTGATCTGCGATGTCAGTGCGTCAGTTCAGTGTCTCACCCGCGTTGATCCTATTTGGGCGAATTTGTTCTAACAACCAACCTTCCAGATCCCTCCAGACTTGGTTGTTAGCATTGTTGAGGTCGCCATCCTTTCTCTGGCATGTCTGTTCGACTGACCATCCACTTATCTTGGGGGAAAGCTCATCCTTTACCTATTCAAGGAGACTCCTTCTCCTTTATAAGCCACTTCCATTGCCCATGAGCAGCTAGTTTTTGAGTTTGGAACATATAGACTTTGATTGAGGAATTCTTAGTGCATTAGTGCTGCTCTTTGTAGGCATTTGGTGTGTTGTCTGAGGATTGCTTTGAGCTTGAGGAAGGTCATGAGTTTGTTGCCTTGTATGTGAGAGAGAGACCTCTTTGACTTGGGAGATTTGCTTCAAAGGTGAATGCTTGGAAGATATGCTGGCTGGACCCTCTAGAGAAGGACTCAGCGTCAGGACTTCGGTTGTACCTTACTCTATTTCCTATTAATAAAGATAGATGACTATTCTTATGGTTCCATTTCCATTTGTCCTATGAATGATTGATGTAAATTGTATCCTTCCTGACTGATACATAGTTGTTGTTAGTAGATTTTACGCTCTTGTTTGCCCTCTCTTTGCCTGTGCAGGTGTTCGTCCACGGGGATAACGGAGAATTATGATCGGCTGGAGCGAAGGAGCGAGAGGATCATCTCTTCGACAAACATAGCGTTGGAATCCAAGTAGGTTTCTTTTACCCACTTGTTAACTACAACTAGGAACCTGCAGTATAGCATTGTTCGATTGTTGCTAGACCCCTGTTGGGCTAGTAGGGATCGCCTCTATCCGTAGAGGGGATTTACCTCTCCAACACAACAGTTTGATCTAACCATTGTTGATAAGCTTGGTAAGGAAAATGTTGTTGCATAATTTTTTTCTAGAGTAAATCTGCTTACAAGTGAAAAAGGAATGGTGGATGACCAGTTACTGGACAAGCACTTATTTGCTATTTCAGTTCTCTCTCTGTGGTTTACTGATATGGAAAACTATTTGGTATCAACACAATTCCCACCAAACTTGTGTTGCAAAGAAAAGAGTAAGATAGTCAGGAAAAGTGCCCCCTTCACTTGGATTGGGGGTAATCTTTTCAAACTTGGCCCAGATCAAATGTTGAGAAGGTGTGTTAGGGAGGAGGAGTCTTTGACATCCTTCTGACTTGTCATGATGGGCCTTGTGGAGGTCAATTTGCAGCAAAGAGGACAACATTCGAAGTGTTACAAGCATGCTATTATTGGCCCACTCTTCATCAGGATGTGAAAAAATACACTAGTTAGTGTGATCAGTGCCAGAGGATGCAAAGGCCTACTCAAAGAGATGAAATGCCTCTGCAGATTTAAGTGACTTTCGATCCATTTGACAAGTGGGGCATGGACTTCATTGGGCCTATTGACCCTCCTTCAAAGCAAAAACAATACATTACTGTGTGCACTGATTATTTGACTAAGTGGGCTGAAACCAAGGCAATTAATGCAACAATAGAAGAGAAGGTGGCTGAGTTCCTAAGGGAGAATGTATTCTACAAATTTGGGTACCCTAGAGAGCTGGTCATAGACCAAGGCAGCCAGTTTACCTCTAACATGATAGAAGACTTGCTCAATGATCACAAGATCAAGCAGAGAACCTCCACTTCCTATCATCCACAAGCTAATAGGAAAGTGGAGGTAACCAACAGAGCACTGGAGGGCATCTTGACCAAAGTGGTGAGCAGCAACAGGAAGGATTGTGCAGAAAGGCTAGTTGAGGCCACCTGGGCCTATAATAGCACATGGAAGACCACCACTAGATTCACAACCTATGAGCTGGTCTATGGGAAAAAGGCCTTGTTGTCCATTGAATTTGAATATAACACATTAAGGATGGCAACCCAGCTAGATTTGGATCTTAGTAGTGCACAGAAAGAGAGATTGTTCCAGTTGAATGGTTTCGATGAATTCAAAATGCAGGCCCTCCTACATATAGAGTTAGTTCAACTAAAGAGGAAGATTTGGCATAATAAAAATATCAAGGAGAAGCAATTTCAAGAAGGCGATTGGGCGTTGTTATATGATTTTAGGTATAAAGACTTCAAGGGCAAGTTAAGGACAAGATGGTGTTGGAAATAATACTGAGAGGGGGGGTGAATCAGTATTATCAGATCAGATAAAACTTTTCAATTTCATACTCAGATTCATATACGCTACTTCAATTAAGTGAACTAGCGTATACACGCGATTGTGTCTAAAGCAACTAGCGTATACCCAGAGATCTTATAATTCAGTTAGCTTAATCTTCAGTAAATGCATCAGAACATTATTAAGCATATTAACAGTAAACAGGTGCAGTATAACAGAACAAGACATCACACAAGAGCCATACACATGAACACCATGATATAAGGTGGAAACCCAATGTGGGTGAAAACCACCTGCTGCAATTCGTTTCTTTCTTCTTTAATGAGAAACTTCTTTTACAATATACTGGTGCAGTCCTTTACCAGTATGCAGGCTACAACCTGCAGAGGGCTACAACCCTCTCTCGTTTTCAAACTACTTCTGGAAGGGAGCTACAACCCCCTCAGCTCTTGTACTAGCTGATCCATTTACTAGTACGTAGGTGCTGACCCTACAATCTTCAGGGACCACGTTTCATCAATTTTCAGACTGGATCCGAGAGTACAAAACAAACATTACTGCAATACAATCATCAACTTAAACTTGCATCATAATTCATTAAACAACCCAATACTGAATCACTGAAACCCTGTCATCAAGAACACAGAACCCAAACCAGAGCCCAGAACTCTGCAACAACCACTAGAATCAACAGCAACCTGAAATATCAAATCTTATTATGCATACGCTACTTCACCGTACCAAAACCCCGTGTATACGCGCTTTCACCAAAGGCAACCCGCGTGCAGATCTAGAAATAGATTCTTATGCCTTCGCTGTCAGATCCGACCCTTGCCAAACGTCCCGAACAGATAACCAGCTATACTAGATCCTCTCACTTCGTCAGACACCCAATTCACCCCTGCCTAATGATCTTCTCCTTATATAGCCTTAGGCCCTTCACAATACCACAGGCCAAAACCATAGCAACATAATACCATCAACCTCGAAACTAGGGATCAACACGTCCGTCGAGACACCATGGTGCAAAACCATAGGGACAACTTCCAAGGAATAACTGCCACGGACCAAAGGTACTTTTCACATGTACGCGCTTTTACTGAATCCAACCTGCGTGTACACGCTGATTCTCCTTGATGAACCTGCGTATATCTCTTTCTTGTCTTGCTGTACTGAGATCTATCCTCTGATTAAGTTGCCATCACCTGTACCAACCTCTGAGCACCTGTACCAACCTCTGAGTGAGTTTCCATCAAGGACAACACTTGAAACATAATGCCAACAATCTCCCCCTTTGGACTTGATGGCAACCATCACACCAAGTCACTCTCCCCCTTTGACATCAAGGGCAAAGGGCGTACCAAGATATTCTCTTCTTTGGTATACCTTCTACTGTCCATACTGTTGTCCATACTCCTCCTGAGTACATGCTGAAGTTTCTGATTTGGCTCCCCCTTTGTATATGCCAAGTTGTATCAATCCATCCATGCTCCCCCTCAGCAGATGCAGGTTCTAAGACCAGCCATTCAGATCTGTATCATAAGCATCAGCCTGCAATACTATTCCTTTGATCAAACAACAAGATGTATTATTTAGTTTCATCAGCAACTTCTAACCATAATGCCAACAATGAATTATTTTGAAGTATATGCTCCCCCTGAGTGTGAGCCAACCATGACTGAACCATTTCCTGAGTTTGTTCTACTGCCCTTTATGCTCCCCCTTAGCCTGAGCCAACCATGACTGAACCTGGGTCTGTTCTGCTGCCTTTTCTCCATATACGCGACTGTGCAGCCTGTAACTCACGTATGTACGCTACTTGTCTTCATTATATCAGCGTATGCAAGGAATACTGAAATTCATCACTTTCAGATTCCCCTGTGTCTGTTATGTCAGCTGACTGAGTTATGCCACACTTTTCTGTCTCTGTCTTCTTCAATTCTTGAAACTGTAATGATGTATGGTCCTCTTGTTTTGAATTTTGAAATCTGCTCCTGCATTCCCTTGCTTTATGTCCATAGTTGTTGCATGTATAACACCTTACATTTTTCATGTTCCTTCTAACACAGTCAATTGCTTTGTGTCCATATGCATTGCAGGCAAAGCAATATCCTTTGAAATACCTGGGATGCGATGATCTTTCTTGCACCATTCTACTTCTACATCTGGCTGCAACATGTCCAAGATTATGACATACATAACATTCAACGTTATTCAATGGAGGAAATAATCGTCTATCACGTCCATAGTTAGGAGTAAAGAATCTTCCTTGAGGAATTTCTTTCCTTGGTTGTTCCTTGTTGGGCATTTCAGATTTCTCATTAGAGTTTCTTGCCTCACCTTGTGAACTAGATTCACCTTCAACATATTCATGAAAACCAAGACCAGTTTTGATAGCAGGAGACCTTTGGCTATTAAGAATATTATCCAAGACTTTAGTACTATCTTGAAATCGTAAAAGCTTATCCTTTTCTTCTAGTTTACCCTTCAAGATATTTACCTCAACTTGATGTTGTTCTTCCTTTATCAGATACTGATTCCTTAGGTCTTCTTAAGCTTTTCTTCCTTCTTCCACTTGTCGCTTTAGTTTGATCACTTCATGTTCTTGATCTTCAAGAGCTTCTTTTAGAAAGAGGATCTTTGATTCAAGTTTCTGAATAGTTGTGCTCTGATCCTTTGCTATATCCTGCAATTGCTCCCTTACCCTGGTTTCTATCTCCAATTGTTCTTTTAATTTGGCAACTTCTTCAGTTTCTGCATTCTTCTTTTCATGAGCCATGAGATTTTTAATATCTTCGCTATTATTGGATGAAGCATTCTTCTTTTCATGTGCCATGAGACTTCTAATATCTTCATTATCATTGAATGAACTATTAATATGGGTATAATAGCTTCTACCATCTTCTTCAGATATCTTTCCTTTGTTATGAGGGCATCTAGCAGCATAGTGACCAACTCTACCACATAGAAAACATTTGAAAGGTAGCTTACCTTTGAACCGTCCAGTTCCCCGTTCAAGATTCTGGACAAAATTTACCTCATCTTCTTCCTCTGACGCTTCGAAAGCGGCTTCTGATGGTACCTCTTGTCGCATTTCAAAAGTAGTTAAGATCCCGTGAAGCTGTGACATGGTGATTTTCTGTACATTCTCCTTTTCTTCTATGGCAGATACTTTAGAATCAAATTTAGCAGACAAAGATCTCAAAACCTTCTCAACTAAGACAACTTCCTCAAATTCTTCACCCAGATCCCTCATACAATTCACAATCTCATCCATACATCGGAAATAATTAGCTATGCTCTCATTACTACGCATCTTAAGAGTTTCATACCGGATTCTGAGAGTTTGAAGCTTTGCTCTTTTTACCTGATCATCTCCTTCGTAGCTTGTAACGATTTTGTCCCATATTTCCTTAGCTGATTTGAAATGCATGATCTTCATAAATTCTTATTGTGTTAAACTGCTCAATAGGACAGTAACAGCTTTGGCATTGAGCTCATATTGCTTTTTCTCTGCTGGATCTGTAGGGGTTGCTGATGGGAATTTGTATCCTCCTTCTACAATTCCCCAAACTTCTGCTCCAAGTGATTGTAAATATGCAGTGGTTCTTATCTTCCAGTGAGTAAAATTGTTCCCGTCAAAAACTGGTGGCCTGATGTGTGCCTCTCTTTCTGGATTAGCCATTCTGATGGATCTTTTCCTTCAAGCGATCAAGCTTCCTTAGAAGGACCTGCTCTGATACCAATTGTTGACAATAATACTGAGAGGGGGGGGGGGAATCAGTATTCTCTAATTCTTTTACCAAATCTTTCTTATTTATACTTTGAATTATTTTTGCATACCAATACCATAAATAATGAGCATGAACAAGAAAATCAGACAGTCACATCAAAGAACACCAGATATAAGGTGGAAACCCAATGTGGGTGAAAACCACCTGCTGCAATTCGTTTCTTTCTTCTTTAATGAAAAACTTCTTTTACAATATACTGGTGCAGTCCTTTACCAGTATGCAGGCTACAACCTGCAGAGGGCTACAACCCTCTCTCGTTTTCCAACTACTTCTGGAAGGGAGCTACAACCCCCTCAGCTCTTGTACTAGCTGATCCATTTACTAGTACGTAGGTGCTGACCCTACAATCTTCAGGGACCACGTTTCATCAATTTTCAGACTGGATCCAAGAGTACAAAACAAACATTACTGCAATACAATCATAAACTTAAACTTGCATCATAATTCATTAAACAACCCAATACTGAATCACTGAAACCCTGTCATCAAGAACACAGAACCCAAACCAGAGCCCAGAACTCTGCAACAACCACCAGAATCAACAACAACCTGAAATATCAAATCTTATTATGCATACGCTACTTTACCGTACCAAAACCGCGTGTATACGCGCTTTCACCAAAGGCAACCCGCGTGCAGATCTAGAAATAGATTCTTATGCCTTCGCTGTCAGATCCGACCCTTGCCAAACATCCCGAACAGATAACCAGCTATACCAGATCCTCTCACTTCGTCAGACACCCAATTCACCCCACTTTGCCTAATGATCTTCTCCTTATATAGCCTTAGGCCCTTCACAATACCACGGGCCAAAACCATAGCAACATAATACCATCAACCTCAAAACTAGGGATCAACACGTCCGTTGAGACACCATGGTCCAAAACCATAGGCACAACTTCCAAGGACTAACTGCCACGGACCAAAGGTACTTTTCACATGTACGCGCTTTTATTGAATCCAACCTGCGTGTACACGCTGATTCTCCTTGATGAACCTGCGTATATCTCTTTCTTGTCCTGCTGTACTGAGATCTGTCCTCTGATTAAGTTGCCATCACCTGTACCAACCTCTGAGCACCTGTACCAACCTATGAGTGAGTTGCCATCAAGGACAACACTTGAAACATAATGCCAACAGATGGATCAGACTTTATGTTGTGGAAAGATGCCATGATAATGGTTCAGTGCAAATCAAAACCATAGATGAAGAAGCCTTTCCTTTGCTTGTTAATGGACACCGATTGAAAATTTGAAAGATACCTTTATCAAAACAAGAGTTTATTGAAGATATCAATAAAACAACGATGATAATGGAGCAAGTTCCAGATCCTCCCTCATCAAATCACTGAGAAAAAGAAAAAAGAATAAGGACTCAAGTGAAAACCTCCATGAGGCGCCTGAGTCCCATCATTGGGTTGAAAACCTCTTGAGGTGGCTCAGTGGTGTCAAAAAAAAAAGAAGAAGAAAAAGAGAATAAGAAAGATCCCTGGGTGAAAAACCTTTCTTGAGGCGCCCAGGGAAAACAACTAGGGTGAAAAATTCTCAGAGGCAACCTAGTTGTTTTTCAAAAAAAAAAAAAATTCGTGAAATTTCCATTTGCAGGTGGGAAAGAAGGACGGTCAAGGAGAAAAAGAGGACCCCAAGGAGACCCCTGCCACTCACATATTTATTTTTTCACCCATTACCATGCATCCCTCCATCATTTTTGTCATTTTTTTACTCCATTGCTTCAATTTATAAAAAGACTATGTTTTCTATAAGATCCCTTGTATTCCTACAGGATCCTCTGAAAACCTATAGGATGATTATGTAGGAATTATAGTGACCCAGAAATCCTATAGGAAGCAATCCGAAGGAAAATGATGGACTTGTTAGGCCCCTAAAATTCACCCTCTTCATGATCTATCACCACACCTTGTCCACCATCATCATCCCTGTACTCAACATTAAAAAAAAAAAAAATCAGTTTCAAGAGTTTTTTCTAGTCTTCGAATAAAGGAAACAAAGAGGAATAAAGAGCATCACCTGAATATTCCTTGCTATCCACACTCCCACTCCTTCTTTCCATCCATGTCACCATCCTCATAGCCCCAACAAGAAAAATGATTAAAGAGTTTTGAGGGAGAAGCAACTACAGGACATCCTGTAGGAAATCTTGTAGCAACCTATCCCACAAAATACCAATCACACGAGCAACAAGTCTTCAGCATGATGATTGTTGAGCCTCCATTTTGACCAAATTTTCATGATTTAACTGAATAATTTTATGCTTGTATTAAGTGTCTATAATCATTATTATTCATTTTGCGCATTATTAAGTTATTATCTAGAGGCATTTATAGCTGACAATTGTTGATCTATGAACTCTTCTTGTTTTGTTAATTTAATGTGAAAATGTCATTAATGTCAAGCTCTTTTGTGGAAAGTGCTAACATTCCTGTAGTAGCAGTTCCTATACCAGTTGTGCCTACACCAACTCTGCCTGCAACAACATGCCTCCACCAACATGCCTGCACTAATTTGGGGCTTTCATACATTGACATATCTCTAAGGAAATATGAAAGAGGTTTTTGTTCAAAATATTGTTTGAACACTTCCACATAAGCTAAGATACACCCAGGTCGTACGGATTTATGTTTAGGCAAAATTAATGCCTTAGCCCCAAATTTGTAGCAGTTTCCAAACTACCAACTTTTGCCTTGTTTTCTGTGCAGGTGAAGGTGAATGGAGAAATTCTAGAACATGGGTTTTGGTCCCAGTATAGCAAGTTTACAAAGAATCAGACCGATTTCTAAAATTAGTAGTGGTATAAAAGTTACATAATGGTCTTTGAGGCAATTTTCTAAAAATAAATTATTTTTCCAGAATCTTAGCATCTTAGATTTCAAACAGTCATTTTCAAGCACAATTTTCGAGGCATTGGATCTGAACTAGAAAATGCTGAGAGAGGTTATTATTTCAAATATAACAAGCTATATTTACTCCAAATATTTTTCCGAAATTCGTAATGGTTAAGGAGGTACACAGAGTTATTTGGAGGCATTTTGTTGAAAAAAACCGATTTTCCCAGAATTGTAGAAAACACCCAGATTTGGGAAATTCAAGCTAGATATTCATTCCTTCAATGTGTAAATGGTTGTACTAATATTCTATTGATGAATATCAGTTGGGATTCAATCCCCATGTTGCTTTCTAAGGAATAGAGCCAAAATTATCATGAAAGAACATTATAAAAGGAAGGAGTCATGTAGGAGTGAAGGCTGGGGGTTTTTGTATATGGCAGATTGTATTATGTAAATCATATTTATTTGCAGGAGGAGGGAATCGATATTGTTGTTCATGAAGGGAGGAGCTGCGCACTAGTGGGATGATCCCTCGAGGGGACCACTAGAACCAGCGCAACATTGTTTTATGAATTTGTAGCAAGACTTCTGAAATAAATTTCTTTGGCATTAAATTCTGAATTTTGGTTTCTACTCTGAAATGAGTTTATTTGGAAATCACTTCTGAGTAATTTTATTTCTCCATATTGTTCTAAATATTGTGACTTAATCGCTACAATAGTAACGAGCTGGATGGTTGGGCCCACTAGCCAGTCCGTTGCCCCAAACCTCTTCACTTTCTTTTGTTGCATTTTAGTTTTCTTGGTGTGGGTCTGATCTTAGATAATTTCACAATTTCATTTCATAGCTCTTCTTTCAATCGTTTCATTTTCAATTTCATTCCAAAAGCCTTATTTTCCTGCTCTGGTTATTTAAGTTTAATATCAATGCTTTTGGATGTATTTTCATAAAGGCTGAACTAAAGTAAAAAATGAATGTTTTAACTACGTCTCTGATTTATTCTTACAAAGATTTACCCTAAGCTCATTGTTGCATAACAAAGTTTATTTCCAGAATGAAATGGTAACATAATTGCTGAGCAAGAATTCTGGTTCAATTAACTTAACTTAACATGTATTCATGATTGCCTTTGAATATTATATGAGACGGATTCCTGCACTTTTGCAGAAAAACACTTATTCCTGCACTTTTGCAAGTAAATGCCCAGATCAACATAAGGAAAGATTGTGAAACTTGTTGACAAAATTCTCACATAATTCTTCATTATAATTAAATCCTGCATATATTATAAGGAAGTATTTAATAAGATCAAGGTAAACAACATGAATTATACATTGGTTCTTATTGTATATTTCTCTTATAACTAAAGTACTGAATTGTCTTTAAGAGAAGCATTGCATTATTATCTTGATTCTTTCCTTAGATTAGTTGGAATGAAGTTGCCCTGTGATTTCTAGTTTCATGCTTGCAACATAGCAGCAATTTTTAAGAGGTTTTGTATTCTTTATTTCTTGAATCACTTTATTTTGAATGGGGCCTACATTCCCTTGTCCCCTGGACAACTGAGGAATACTTATCGTAGGAGTCAAATCAACCTAGAAGAGGAGCCAAGAGTAGATTCTCGGAGTGTGTTTATTTTTCTTTAAATAGTCTTGCTTATTTTTCCTGAATGATGCTCCTTTTGAATTTCTTGCAAGAGTTTGGTTTTTATTTAACAGATCCCTGAGGTCGTATTTTGGCATATATTGTGCTATGCCTCTAAGTTTACTTACCCGGATTGACAAATTAAATTTTGGTGTAAATCTTGCATATATATGCCTGACAATGATCCAGGAGCTCCAAAGCAACAGCATCATATCTTCAACCACAGGTACCTACAAAAACAAAGAAGCCATTAGCAGACAACAAGAGGAAGAAGAAGAATAGCATGCAACAAATACACACAACAACACCTTTGGTCTTTGACAATTGCAACATAGAATTGGAACCACAGGTAAGTATCCCACTCGCTCTCTCATATGCATCATGTAATAAAAAAAATGTAAGGGTTACTAGATAGTTGGTTTATAAATGAAAAGGTGGCTAGTTAACTTGGCCACCTTCGTTCAGTCAACACATGCTTAACTAGGTGTCCTCTCACACGTGGTTGCAGTCAACTCAAAGATAGAGAAGGAGTAGGAAAAAAAGATGTTAAAACTATGGATCCATAAGGTGGGAGCTGATTACGAGGAGTGGGAAATGATGAGGTGGTAGTGGGGACCAACGGTCCACAAATGGAAATGTACTTTTGCTGCCAGCACACCACCTCACCCTGAATCACCATAAGAGGAAATAAAACATCATTCCCATGCATTCATGCATTTCACTTCCTCGAAACTCCCTCACTCAAGTCGCTCACATACCCAGGCAACCTAGCGGAAGCAAAACTCCATCATTTCACTGAACAAGAATTCCTACAGGACTGCACAAGAATTCATACAAGAGCATGCACATGAATTCCTACAAGATACACAGGGACTATCTATAGGATTAGCAGAGAATATTTCTGAAGGGATATCATGGGAGTTGGCCACTGCAAACAATTTAGAGAGGGAGGCTCTGTAATTACATCCCTCTTTGAAAGTAAATGAACCAAGAATCCTCTAAGTTTGAGTGAATTTAGCAACTGTGTGAAGGGAATTACATACATAGTCATCTCTGTTTTGGTTTTGCATTTGAATTTTTTTTTTCAACCCTCTCATTTTCTCCTCAAGCTTCACTAGCAAGATGACAGGAGGGTTTAATAGGAGAGAATCCACCAACACCGTGAGAATCCAACAACACCCCCAAGTGCTTGAAATCTTCACAAGACATAATTGGATGGGGTTTTTCAAAAAATTTAGAGGGTATGATGATGAGGTGGCTCAATAATTTTCTCTCTCCCTCACTCCACTCACCAGAATCCATGTCACTGTTGTAATAAGGGGCCTCACTATAGATATCACCCCTAAGCTCATTAGCAGAGTCACCACACTCCCCCTAGGAATACCATGGAGGAAAGAAGACAAAGGAGATAGCCACGTTGCCAAAATAAAATTATTTTTAGAAGGCGAGGAACCCACTAAGGACAAAAGTGGAGTAAGGAGGGAAAGTCTTCCATATCCATGGAATGAGGTAGGCTACCAACTGATCAAATACATATCATGTGAGGGTAGGTATAGTGTTGTCTATTGCTATCATTTCAAGATCCTTGAAGAATTAATATTCGAAGCAAAAACACCCCCTCACCAAAGGCTCAACATACCATACTTCTTGCTTCAATCACTCATAGACTCAAGCATCAAAGTGAAGGAGGGAAATTCCCAATAGTTAGCTCACCATGGGTTGATTAGTATCCTCATACAAGATGCCCTCCAAAACCTCAAAACCCCTATAACATGGTTAGTTTTCATATACATGCCAGCAAAGGATGGCATCAAAGCTCTCACTTATGATGTTAGTCCTACTGTCAATGAAGAGGAAGTAAAATAGGAAGAGGAAGAAACAGAAGAAGAAAAGGATGAGATGGATGAAGAAGGAGCTGACACAGAGGAACATGATGAAGATGAAGAAGAAGAGGGAGAAGAGAAGGAGGATGATGAAGAAACAAAGGAGGAAATTAAGGGGGAAATTCATAGAGATGATGAAGATCTACAAGGAGAAGAAGACATAAAGGACATAGAGGAAGAAGGAAATGGAAAAGAGGGGGTAGAAAACAAGGAGGAGTCACCTTGTGTGTCTCCAGAAAACACTAAGAGAGAGGCAACAACTGCCCTCATTTCTCTTATCACCCGAATCAAGCAAAAAGGGAAAAGGCAGAGGCAGGCCCCATTACATTTCAGGACAAGAAAGAGCATAAGAACATCAACAAAAATTCCTATTGTGATTAAAGACTCCCCTACACAAAAAAACAAAATTCCTTCCCCTAAGTCCCCTATCACCTATGTGAGGAGGCCTACTACAAGATCCACTTCATGCAAGGGAAAGGAAATCCTACAGGATACACATCAAAATCTACAGGAAGCAAAAACAATCCTACATGATACTATGCTGAATCTACAATAGGCACAAAAATTGGAAAGAAAGGTAGGGGAGCAGTAAGAAACTAAAGAAGAGGACCCAGAGACAAAAGAACCCAGCCCCCAACCTAACTTGGACTCCTATTACCGGTTTATTGAAGGATGCAGGGTCATACCTCAAAAGTTTGCATCCCACTGTTATTCAAGCTTGAGAAGGAGAGGGCCAAAACTCACCGATGGATGCAGATCGCCAAATAAAAGGGGGTGGAAGACATTGGGCACATGGAAGAGAAACTGAAGGAGATGGGCAAAGAGCTAAGTGGCTTGAGTGATCTAGGTGGATATTGGTGGCCACCCGCCAAGTCCACCTGGACCCCCACCATTGTTTCTTTCATCTTTTCAGTTTCCTTAATTGTAGCATAGTTTACTATTTTTAGCAGTTTTTCAGGTCCTAAACTTCCGGAGCTTTTTTGAGGCCCTAAACGACGTTTTTTTGGGAAAATTGGGAGCAACATGGTTCCATGGACTAATGTTGCTCTTCCCAAAGTTGTATTTCTCGGATAGATATTTCTAACGAGATATTGTACACGTCAAACAGAGATCGTATGCCAAAGTTTCGACCCCGGGAAGTTGATGTACCAATTTACCCAAACGGGGCCCACAGTTTGGCATTTCATCTTCTAGGGTTAGGTTTTTGGATGTTTAGGGTTTTCCATTATTTCTCAATAATTAATAGGCCTTCAAGCCTCATTGTAAGACAGTTCAGAGGCATGTAGCCACTAAATCTCTTCTCAGAGATAAGCTACCATCGTCGTAGCTGTTTATTTCCATTTTCTATTTGTAATCATATCTCTATTTTACATTAATGAAATGAAGTATTATTTCTATTGCATCTTTGTGTTTATGGTTATCTCTATAATTTTTTGTGTTCCTGTTTAAATCCGGATCAGTGGTATCAAAGCAGTTTTCTTTTTCTCTGTTTTTCTTTGCATGTCCCCAATGAGATCGGGATATAAGGAGTTAGAGCTTGAACTGATCGAAGCTTTGCAAGACCAGCCTCGCAAAACCCGATGGCCTCCCATGGCAGATGAAAAGAAAGATGAGGAAGCAGGAGATCATATCAAAATCTTGCTCGAAGAAGCCCTCGAGCGACAAAGGAACGCGATGATGGACAACTTTTCCCAGATCCTTCAGTGGCTACCCAGGGGCGACGCATCGGCTTCCCACAGCTACTCTAGAAACGCCACACTATTTAAGGTACAAGTTAATTTTGAAATCCCCATATTCGAGGGTTAGATAAACGCAAATGCCATAGATAAATGGTTAAAATTGCTAGAGGGTTATTTTTCTGTTCATGATTTTTCCAGTCGGGAAAAGATTATTTTCACTCTTCTCAAAGCAGCCCCCCACGTCAAGGACTGGTGGTAAACCTACTGCGAGTAGAAGGATGAAAGTACCGACCCACTTTTTTCAGCCGCACCCACCTGGAATTCATTTCGGGATGCCATCAAGGAGCAGTACTACCCTGTCGGAAGATATGAGGATAAATACATAAAGTGGACCACGTTGTGGCCGGAGTTTACCAATATTTTCCATACCCTTCGCACAAAGTTGGGTATCAAGGATTCAAAGCAACATTTGATACTCAAATACTGTAGCTGCTTGCACAAGTATATCTAGGAAGAAATAGAATACCTAAACATCTCCTCACTCGGCACATCATATCGATATGCCGTCAAGGTCAAGCAAAAGTTTAAACAAAAGAAGCGAGACTTTGGATCTGCAAATCCGAAGCAAGGGAAATGTGCCCTCAAACCACAAAACAAAGGACAAAGCCAAGGTGGGGTGGCCCAAGACAACCCGCCAAAGCCGTAAGCAAAGAACAATGCCGTGAAACTGAAAAAGGACACAGGAAAATGGTGTGAGT
>APFE031105055.1:33648-51610 GCA_000404065.3 Pinus taeda
AGAGAGAGAGAGAGAGAGAGAGAGAGAGAGAGAGAGAGAGAGAGAGAGAGAGTATGTTTCCTATGTTTTTAACAAGAATCTAATTCATGAATTTAACCAAGAGACACCATCGTGCTTCCCTATGTTGTAACAAGAATATAATTCACGAATTTTACCATCATTCCATAAGCATTGAATTCAAAACATTTCCCCAATTCTTCTTCTTGAGGAGCGAGAGAGAGAGAGAGAGAGAGAGAGAGAGAGAGAGAGAGAGAGAGAGAGATACACCATTTTGCTTCCCTATGTTGTAACAAGAATCTAATTCATGAATTTAACCATCATTCCGTAACCATTGAATTCAAAACATTTCCCCAATTATTCTTCTTGAGGAATTCTATCAAACACATAATTTACAACCTATAAATTTTTAAAGTATGATTTAATTTTGGGCCCATACAACCATAATGTTGTTACTAGATAACTTTGATACCACTTATGTAAGGTACGCGATACCTTCTAGACATCATTTAGGAGACATTGTACTTCTTGGATCCACAACTTTCCTTCATTTCTCTTGCTCTGGTACCACTTCATAATTTACTCAACCATTTATCTAGGATGAAATCCATATCTTACAACTCTGATACCATTGTACCCTCATTGTATTTCCATTATATGTGTTAATAAATGAAAAAAGTAGTGCAATTTCATGCAGATACACAATCATTCATTCGATTAACAATAACACCATAAATATAGATGCCAACTTCAACATGCAGTACAACATTCAACTAATAACTTAATCACCAATGAATGATGTTCCACATAACTATAAGTTCTCTGTTGACTATGATATTTTTACAATAGAGCCACCCTTGAGCTAAGGCTATGAGTCCATAAGGATGAACTCTTAATATGGCTATCTCTAATCTTCCAACACAACCCAATTTTCTAATGATCACAATCTAATAACTCTCAGGCCAATCTTGATGCACCATATCTATTTCCTCTTTGGCCTACATGGTGGGCACCAGTATTGCAGCAATAATGCTACAACTCCTGGGCTGCCTACTTTACTCTTATCAACTCGGTAGTTCGTAACAAACTTGGAAGCGTTGGTGTTGTATGCACAAGTACTAGTTCTCGTTGCAGGTTGTCACTTGGTCAGTCGGTGCGAGATCACTAGGAGCTCAAGCCAACTTCTATGGATTCCAGAAGAAGCTCTATATGTGATGGAAGGAAAGAAATATTACTCTATAGATGCTATTCTAATTGTAGAAAGGAGAAAGACTGAAATGTAAAGCAAGCCTAGTAAACCCTAATTAACCAACTAATTCTACTTTTGCAGAAAGCACTATGAAAACCATGAAAGGAATGTCATTACCTCCTCAAGGAAGTAAGCAACATATAACTATGCTATTTTCGGAAGTAAATAAGCAAAGAACATATTTTTGGATTTTTATGTGAAATTAACATGCATGTAATTTATTGTGTGTGAATGTGGCAGCGAATAGGTGGCGTTGGACGACTGTTTTGGTAGTTGAGAGGATGTAGGATGGTGTGGATGGGTCCTAGGAGGTCTCAGGCGGCATTTTGGAGGCTTTTCCCACACTCAGCCTTCAAAAGAAAGCCTACAAGAAAATCTACAGGAGGACATAGGAAATCTACAGGAGGAAAAACAACGTTCTACAGGAGGCCTATAGGAGGAGGCCAAGAGCAATTTTCACTATTTTGAGAGTGGTTGAAAAAGGTGGATGAAGGTTGGAATTAGGTGTTAGGGTGCCTATGTTCTACCATGAACCACCAGAAGAGAGAAATATGATTGGATTTCCTTAAGGAGAGAGGAAGAAATTCTAGATAAAATGCAGGAAACTAAGGCATAATTGAGGTGAGGTTTGGGAGACCAATAGGGCACGGATTAGATGGAGGGTGTGATTTTTGATAATATGGACTACTTTTGGAATGGATCTGCTGCATAGAAACTGACAGTCAACCAAGGAAATCAAGCAACAAGTGAAATGAATGCATTGAGGAAAAACAAAGTTATGCATAAAAAGTGTCTAAACTATGATCTATGAAAGGAAATGCTGAGAAACACTGTAGGAAAGGAAAGCTTGAAAGAATACTATTTCAAATAAGGAAGTAAGCAAAATGAATAAGATCTAAAGTGAAGCAAAACTGGACTATTAACCTTCTAAAAAGTTGCAAACACTAGAAGTCCTATGAAGGAGGAAAATCTGTGTTTTGGGGCAGCAGGAGAGTCTTTGCCTCAAATTATGGTCCCAGAGGGAAGAAGAGAGGCAAAGGAACTGTTTCTAGCATTTTGAATCTTTTTTGATCACTATTTAACCTACTACAGAAAGCACAAATGGAAGCAAACTACTGAATCATCAAAAGCAACCTATTCTTAACCATAAAAGAAATACATCTAACAACAAACTAATCTACAAACTGAAACAAAGCATACAGATACAAGTAAAGAGGAGCTTGGCTACTTAGATTGAGCCCTAACCCAAGAGCTTCAGCCCTCTGAGGTAACTCAGTGCTAGCTCAAAAAGGATTCCATCTTTATTTTCAAAACAATAGCAAGATTACATGAAATTGTCACAAAAAATAAGCTCGAAGTTTGAGCAGAGTTTACATAAGAAAAAATCCAAAACAAATCTGACCCTAGTGAGGCCCTAGGACCCTCTACTTATACAAATTAAGCTACCAACAACTTCCTTAAAATCAGGGAGGCTTGGCTCCCAAAACTCGAGATAATCATCAGTCATCCTCCACTTGCTCGGCTACCTTCTAATGCATGGTTCGGCTGCTTGTACTTTGAGCTAATGAATGGGAATTCAAAGTGAGGAGTAATAAATGAGGGGTATTCCATCCTATAAGTACTCTCCTTTGTCCACTTCGAGTTATTGCTACCATTTTTCCATTGGATCCTTGACTTTGACCTCGAAACTCATCAATAATCTGCATTAAATACATGTTAGACCACATGGCACAATAACTAACTCAACTCCCTCTATAAGCATAAATATAAATCACGTAATAAGCTAAGATAATGGTTGGTTTGACTAGGTTAGGAGGTAAAATGAGCCCATATAGTTACCCATTTATGAGGCTCATCATCACCCCCTACTGAAATTGTTGCTCATCCTCTGAGCAACTTAGTCAATCTCCTCATCTTTTATGGCCCTGGTGGCCTCCCTAGATTCCCGGGCTTCTGATATGGTTTGCTATTATTTGCCATATAATCCTGCCTTCCTGTCTATCTCCTTCCAATGCTCCTCCTCTTCTTCTTCTCTTCTACCTTCTAGCATGCCTAACAATAGTGGGGGACTCAGTTTGAGGCCAATCCAATTGACCTTCAACCTCTGCATGGAGTGCTTGTACATTGGCACTCTTCTCAATGCCTCCTTCAGCCTCATGGGGGAATGATATTCCATGATCTGAAAACTATGTGGTAAGGTGTTCCATCTCCTCATGCATGCATGCACACAGTCATCCCCAAGTAGCCTTTGCATATCCTCAAAGTGTGCAATGGCTTGTGCCTGATTCGTGACATATCTAGGGGCAATCTAAGGGTCATTAGAAAGAAGGTTATGTGTGCTTATGAGTGCCATAGGATCTGATGGCTCAGCTCTTATCATTAGTGGCTCATTCTACTCCTTTACCATCAATCTCTTTATTTCTGCTGCCCTCAATTCTTCATGGTTCATCCATGAGGCCATGGCCATTAATTGCAGGTCCCCTAGCTTGGCATTAGGGTCCCACACATTCATGTCTGTGAAGGCCATGTTATGTAGGTAGAATTCTGCTATCTTTCCCTTATCTTCTGATGTGCTTTGGTCACACAGATCCATAAACTGCCTGTAATCTTGGAAAGGCATTGTGCCTCTTTGTGCCAAAGTATTTATCTGGAATTGTAACCAATGGTCCTTGAGATAGAGGCCATATGATTTTGCTGGTGTTCTACATTACAATGCTTCCATGGATAAGCTGGCCATGCATGCCAGCTGAGTCTCTTTCTCTTGCAACTGCCTTCTTAACAATTCATTTTCAGTTTCAATATGGCTTCTTGTAATTGCTTCCCTGTCTCTGATAGCACTCAACTCTATGCCTATTTCTCTGAGTGTGTTTTCCATATGGCCAACATCCTCAACACCTTTGGATTTGGCTATTTGCATCCACCTATGTGTTCTTATTCTCTCTTTCTCTAATTCAAAGAATAGTGGAATTGGAATTTTTTGTGGGATTATCCTTCCTCCCTCAAGCAGATTGTAATAGGAAGTTAGACTAGGCGGGGGATTAGGTTCTTGTATCTCTGGTGCTTCCTCCTTCACCTGTGGCTATTCTTCTATCCTTTTCTCAAGTTGTTGGGTCTCCTGTAGTTTTGATAGTGTCTCTTGTAGAACTGTCTGAGCCTCATGTAGGACTGTCTTTGGGTCTTGTACTACTACCTTTTCCTTCCACGTGGAGGATCTAGGAGTCCCCCTTTCATATGTGATAGGTGTCTTGGAAGGGGATTATTTCCCCTTGGTAGAAGGCGAATCTTCAATTGTAATTGGCACTTTTGAAGAGGGTTGAGGTTTGCCTGTTTTGATTCTTGTGCTCTTCCTAGCCCTGAAATACATGAAGGCCTATGTTTTCCTCTTTTTCTTTGGCTTGATGGGTGTAATAAGGGTAGTGAGGGCAGCTACTGCCTCCCTTTCTAGAGTCTCAAGGGACTCTTCTCCTTGTTTTGCCTTTTTTGCCTCTTTTTCTCCTCCTTCTGTCTCTTTTTCTGTCTCTTCCTGCTCTGTTTCTTCAGCTTTCTCCTCCTCTATTTCAGTTTCTTCCTCCTTCCTTTCTTGTTCTGCTAAGTCACCAGTGGCTTCACCTTCTCCCCTTTGCTACTCTTCCTCCTCATTGCCAGTAGGAATGACATCATAGGTTAAGGCCTTTATGTCATCCTCAGCTATCATGTTTCGGAAGCCTTCCCATGCTATAGGGAGTGTAAATGTATGGAGGGCTTCCTCCAATACGATTTTGATTAACCCATGATGAGCTAGCTGCTTTGAATTTCCTACTTGAACCTTAGTGATGGAGTTAATGACGGATTGCAAGAGGAAGTAGGGGATACTGAGCTTCTGAGGTGCTAAAGTATCCATGCCATACCTTAATTCACGAAGGATTCTAAAGTGATAACCATAGACAATGATGTACCTCCCCTCACAGGAAATATATTTGACTATTTGATAGCTAACCTCATCCCAAGAATATGGTAAGATAGCCCTTCTAATGCCATTTTTATCCTCTACAGGGGTTTCATTGTTTTGGAAAAAGTTTTTCTTGGCAGCCTGGCCAATTGGTTTTTCATCCTTACTCGAAGGCAACCCAAGAGGAAGGGTAGTGACCCTACTAATAAATTTAGGGGTTATCTCCATGGAAAGACCTCTAAATGTGACAGTGGGATGAGTTCTTGTGTGGGGTACCAGAGAGAGAGAAAATCCTTGGGAAATTTCCTCATCAAACCCTTGGAATTTCTCAAAGAAATTCATCCAATTTGCCCTCGTGAAGATGTCCACCACTTGTGGATGTGCATGGAGCCTAGTGGAGTTAGTGGGCTCCTTTCTCATAAACCCTCCTGCCATTTTGTTTATAATCTTTTTGGGAAACCAAATGTGGAGATGGAGACAACAAATTTTGAGAAAAATAGAGAAACAAAGGAGATTGTGTCTTGTTTTGTTTTTTTTAATAAGAAAATTTATTATTATTTATGATATATATATATATATTTTTGTATTTTATCCTCTCCTAAAGACTTTATTTCCTCCTCAAATTGAACCCACTTCTTTCATATTTTGATATTCAATAGGGGGCATGCATGAAACCTACCTCTTCAGACCAAAAATCGTGCAAAAAATCGAGTTTTCTCCGTTCAAAATGACTCACTGCCCCTCCTGTAGAAGCCTACTGTCCCTCCTGTAGAATTCCTGTTGGTACTCCTGTAGAACCTATAGGTGCTCCTGTAGAAAACGCCAAGATTAGGAATATGGGAGAGATCGATGGAGGATGATGGTTACGAGGCTGTGGGGGCATAAGGAGACTGTTGTAGCTGAGTTATGATGAGAGAATGAAGGAAAAGGTGGTGAGAATGCTCAAGGAGGAGTAGTTATTACCCTTTATGGATATTTTTAGTGATGAGGGGTGAGCTAGCAAGGTATGCATTGGCCATATTCAGACCATTGGTCCCCACATGCTTGTTCATCATGGCTTCTCCTCATAATCATCTCCCATCATTGCATCAGAGTTCACACTTCCTCCACTACCTGTCCTTGGCATCTTGTGCTAGAGTTGACTGTGCGCACGTGTGGGTGAAATCTCAGACGAGTGGAGTCAACTAGATGAAGGTGGCCAAGTTAACTGGCCACCTTTCCCTCGTTCAACCTCAACCATCTCGTTGCTTTTGCATGACTTCTAATTACACATGTCAAAGAGAGGAGCGATTTAGTTACTTACCTGTGATCCGAATGTATTTGTTGTGAGGTGTTGTGGCTCTCTCTTTGCTGCATGCCTTTATTTCTTTTGATGCATGTTGTTTGCTTGCTGATGTGTGGCTGTGTCTTGTGCAAGTTCTTCTATGGCTGGATCTAAGCTTCAGGTTTCATCTCAACCTTCATGTGTGCATTCTCCTGCTGCTGGTGCTAGGTTTTGATGGGATTAACTGCTATAGGAATTCCTACAGGAGCTCTTGTAGCTGCTTCCCCCCTCGAAAGTTTAGCCTCTTCCTATGCCGGGAGCTTGAGGATGATGCCATAGGTATAGATAAAGATGGAGAGGTAGTAGGTAGGATTCATGGTGCTGCTTCCTCTCTTATTTTTTGTTTTTGTTTTTGTTTTACTGAAAAACTGTTTTTTTTTTTTGTGTTTTTCTTGGACAGGAAAAAAATTAATGCTTGGGGTGTGATTCAGGCTTGGAAATGATGGCAAGGAGGTTTGAAGACTGTAGGAGGGTTTATAGGTTCTTCATGAAGCTTCCCAGTCCCTCAAACTGCCTTTCGTATCCATTTCTGGCTCTCTATAATTCCTATAGGAGCCTCCTATAGAAAACACAGAGCCTCCTGTAGGAAACACAACTTTTGAAAAAGAAGCACAGTGGGGTGGAAGAAATGCCAGAAATGATGGAGAAAAGTGTGGAGAAGGTGAGATGGGTGCTATGAATGGCAGTGGTCCCCTTGGCACCTTCTTCTGCTCCCTGTAGTCCTCCTGCAAACCTGCAATGCAACAAAAATTCATTTCTTTTTTTTCTCTTGTTTTTTTGTTTGTTTTTTTTTGAAAAACAACTAGGTGCCTCAAAGAGGTTTTCACCCTAATTGCCTGACTTGGGTTCCTCCAAGGGAGGTTTTCACCCAGGGATATTATTCTTTTTCTCCTTTTTCTGACATCACTAGGCCGCCTCATAAGAGGTTTTCAACCCAATGATGGGACTCAAGCGCCTCATGGAGGTTTTCACTTGAGTGCTTATTATTTTTTATTTTTTCTTCAGTGAGTGGGTGAAATGGAAGCTAAGACATGCTCCACTACCATCACTATTTTATTCAGACCTTCAATAAACTCTCGCTTGGAGAGGGGTTTCTTGTAGACTTTCAACAGATGTCCATTGACCAGCATGGGGATGGCTTCATCATCAACGGTTCTAATCAAGACTGAACCATTGTCATTGCATTTATCCACAATGTAGGGTCCCAACCATCTTGTCCTCAACTTGCCTTTGAAATATTTGTATCTTGAATTATAGAGTAGTGCCCAATCTCCCTCTTGGAATTGCTTCTCCTTGATATTTTTGTGACACCATACCTTTCTCTAAAGCTAAAATACCTCTTTGTGGAGAAGGGCTTGCAATCTGTATTCATCCAATCCATTGAGATGAAGTAATATCTCCTTCTGCACATGGATGAGGTCTAGGTCCAGCTAAGCTGCCATCCTTAGTGTATTGAACTCAAATTCTATTAACACCAAAGCATTCTTCCCATAGACCAGTTCATAGGGTGTGAACCTTGTGGCGGTCTTCCATGTTGTGTTGTAGGCCCAAGTGGCCTCAACTAATCTGTCAGCCCAGTCTTTTCTGCCATTGCTCACTACTTTGGTTAGGATCCCTTCCAATGCTCTGTTAGTGACCTCCACTTGCCCATTGGCTTGAGGATGGTAAGTGGTGGAAGTCCTGTGCTTGATCTTATGATGTGTGAGCAAGTCTTCAATCAAATGGGAAGTCAACTAACTGCCTTGGTCTGTGACCAACTCTCTTGGATACCCAAACTTGTAGAATATGTTTTCTCTCAAACTTAGCTACTTTTTCCTCTGTCGCTACTTTGATTGCTTTTGTCTTTGCCCACTTGTCAGGTAATCTGTGCACATAATGATGTATTATTTCTACTTTGGAGGAGGGTTGATAGGCCCCACAAAGTCCATGCCCCACTTCTCAAATGGCTCAAAGGTCACTTGAGGTTGCATGGGCATCTCATCCTTTGGAGTAGGTTTCCCCATCCTCTGACATTGATCACACTGGCTTGTATATCTCCTCACATCCTGATGAAGAGTGGGCCAATAGTAGCTTGTTTGTAGTATCTTGAAGGCAAATCTTTTTGCTGCAAAATGATCTCCACAAGGCCCGTCATGATAGGTTAGGAGGATGTCAAAGACTTCCTCCTCTCTGACACATCTTGTCAAGATATGATCTGGGCCAAGTTTGAAGAGATTGCCCCCAATCTAGGTGAAAGGGGCACTTTTCCTTACTATCTTGCTCTTCTCCTTTGAGGACGGGTGTGGTGGGAACTGTGTTGAAACCAAGTAGTTTGCTATATCAACAAACCATGGAGAGAGTACTGATATAGAAAATAGGTTCTCATTTGGCATTTGGTCATCCACCATTCCTTCTTCACTTGCAAGCAAATTTACTCTAGAAAAAAAGTCAGCAACAACATTTTCTTTACCAGGCTTATCAATAATGGTCAAATCAAACTGCTGCAGTAAAAGAAACCATCTAATAATGCGAGCATTTACATCTGGTTTGTTCATTAAATATCTAATTGCAGCATGATCAATGTGCACAAAGGTTTGATAGCCTATGATATAATGTCTGAATTTGTTTAAGGAATGCACAACAGCTAGGAGTTCCTTCTCAGTCACTGTATAGTTTAACTCTGCCTTTGACAAGTTTTTGCTTATAAAGTATACGACATAAGGTAACTTTTCATCAATTCATCCTAAGGCTAATCCTATTTCTTTGTTCGAGGCATCTGTGTGAATGTGGAAAGGTAGGGCTCAGTTTGGGCCTCTGAGAATTGGAGTAGTCACTAGCTTGCTCTTAAAGGTATCTAAGGATTCTTGACAGTTTTCCGACCTTATGAACTCAACATCTTTGCCTAAGAAGCCAAACAAAGGAGAGGCTAGCTTGCTGAAATCTTTAATGAATATTCTATAATATCTGGCTAAGCCTAGGAAACTTCTAACATCTCTCACTTCTGAGGAGGTGGGACCCTTTGGATGATGGCAATTTTGTTGGGGTCCACCTGCAATCCTTGTTGAGATATTGCATGACCTAGCACGGTCCCTTCAGTCATCAAAAACTCACATTTTTCCGGACTGAGGTACAGGTTCATCTCAATACACTTATCTAGAAATTTTCCTAGGTTAGATAAAGCTTCCTGAAAGTCATATCCATAAGGAGTAAAATCATTCATGTATTTTTCTACTGCATCATGAACCAGTTCAGAAAATATACTCAATACCGCCCTTTGGAAAGTAGCTGGAGTATTGCACAAACCAAAAGGAAGGACCCGATATGAAAAGGTACCCCAAGGACAAGTGAAAGTGGTATTATCTTGGTCTTCCGAGCTGATTTGAATTTGATTATACCCGCTAAACCCATCTAGGAAAGAGAAAAACTTTTTCCCTACCAGATCATCTAACACTTGATCTATGAAAGGTAAAGGAAAATGGTCCTTTTTAGTGGCTTTGTTCAATTCCCGATAGTCAATGCAGATTCTCCACTTACCATTTTTTCTTTAGCACTAGCACCAAAGTAGAGACCCATTCACTGTCATAGATGGGATAGATGAATCCTGCATCAAGAAATTTCTGTAGTTCTTCTTTAACAATATCTTTAAGTGCTAGATTCATCCTCCTTTGAGGTTGCCTGATTGGTTTGCAATCTTCCTTGATGTATATATGATGAGTACAAACTGAAGGGTGCACTCCCTTCATTTCCTTATAACTCTAGGCGAAGGCATCTAGATGTTTTCTCAGCAGGCTGCATAGCTCCTTCTCCTGGGAAGTAGATAGGGATGGATTGATTTTCAATGTCCTTTCTGGGTCAAACTCTATATTTTTGACATGGGGAGGAGTAGGATCGGCCACACGGAGATCAGTTGAGTGGTTGTTTTGGGTTTCTCTTACTATGTCTTCTAATGGTGATAAATTGGTAGGTGGATTCTGAATCAAATTTTCGATCATATCATCCTCATCTTCTGGTTTTCCCCCATGGCGGTTTCTAATGTACAAAGTGGCGCGGAAAAATTCATCCTCATCTTCCTCACCCAACTATAGAGGTAGATCATGTTCTAGCAAGGGTTGGGCTGCAGGGTATAGGATTAACTGCTTAGACATGTGCCCATTCTTTATGGTCATGTTCCCAGCTCAACAGCTGATGTAGGCATCAGCTGTAGCCAACCAAGGTCTTCCCAGAATGAGAAGATACCCAGTGTGCTTTGCCTTTGGCTGGAGAACTAAGAAATCAACAGGGTACTCCCAAGAATCAATGGAGACCATCACATCTTCCACAATCCCCTCGAATCACTCTGGAGCAGTCTGCTAGCTGTAGCACTGTCATGGTCTTCCTCAAGGAGCCCTGGAGGTTAAATTTGAGCATTGTGTCCTTTGTCATCACATTAATGGCAGCTCCCAGATCAATCAAGGTATGCGAGATCATTGTGCCATTGATGTGGACATCAACTACTGGGCTTCTAAGGTCCAAATATTTCGAACAGATCACCTGCTCCAACATCAGGTCGGAAAGTTGTCCTATGACATTGATGGTTGGGGCATCTCTCTTACGCCTTCTTGGATGCCTAAAGCACTTCTCTTTGATCAACCTATTGTAGATAGGGACATCTTTTATGGCTTGGAGAAGTGGTATCTTTACACATAAATGTTTCAATTCTCCTAGGAGTTCAGTCTCCTCTGGGGTAGGCTGGACTATCATGGATAATCTCTCAGGAAAGGGTGGATTTTCTTTAGGTTCAGTTTCCTCTTTATCTTCCTCAACCTCCCTGGGTGGAGGTTGGCTATATGGGAGAACTTTCCTAGATCGCAAGTTGATTTCTTGAATCTCCACAACATAAGTTGGGCATGATGGTTCCCCACTATACACTTGCTGAGCATGTCTGTTGTTCAGGTTTGGATTTGGCTGGGCAAGGATTTGGGGTTGCCTTGGTGGAGAAGAAGGTAATGGTTGTGGTTGGGCAGGTGGTGGAGGCATGAGAGCGGGATGAGAGTTGTATTGGGGCTTCCACCCCTGATGAGATGCATTCTAGTGAGCTTGTGGCTAAGAATATGATTGAAATGAATGGGTGGCTATTTGGGCATGATATTGAGATATGAAGGACCAAGTAGGTGGTGTGGACCAAGAAGGATGAGCAGGGGGACCCTAAGAAGGTATGGAGGGCACTTGGTTGGGGTTGTAGTATGTCTGAGATGTCCCTTGCATCCCCTGCTAGTATGGTCTACGTCCAGGCAGCCTTCTTTGGTTTATGTAGTAGAGCTGTTTAGTGACTCTCTCAGCCCCTTGATATATAGCTTTAAGTCTGGGCAAGGAAGGGCACTTATCTGTAGAATGATTTTCTTCATAGAATGAACAAACCTCTATAGAGTTCAATGGGCATTCATTCCTAAGATGCCTCCTGGTGCATCTAGGGCAAAAAATTGCCAAAGCCCTCTCTGCTTCCTCTTATTTTCTTTCGATATGTAAGGTGTCCAGTTGCATGGCAAGAGTCTGCAACATCTCACTCTTGAAGTCTTCGAGTATGTTTCCAATTTCTCCTTTAATGGATGAGTTGGAGGAAGAGGTACTGGCTACAGGTTGACTCCCCCTACCTTTCTTTCTGGCTGCCCTAGAATGGTTTCTAAAAACAATATTTATGTCCTCATAGGGTAGTTGGTAGATGTCTCCCCTGGCCAGTAGATGGAGCGTGTCTAGAAGATCTTCCTGGATTCCTCTGAGCAGGACCAACTTCAGAGACTCAGGGTCAAGTGTACACCCGACCCTTTTGTAACCAAGCTGGAGCCTCTATTCTTAGTCTTCTAGGGACTCATTACTTCCTATGGTCATTCGAAAGATTTCTTCTTTCATATCTTTTGACCTACAATAGTCTCGATAGTTGTTGTTAAAGGCCTGCTGCATCTGAGCCCAATTTGTGATTCTATATCCAGGTAATCCCATGAACCATCATAGTGTTTCATTCTTCAGAGTAGAAGGGAACCGTTTCAACTTTTTCTCATCTTCTGCATAGTCATAAGTTAGACAGATGATAGCAAACTCAAACAAGAAGGTGTCAGGATCTTTTGTAGTTAGACCATGGAAATGAGGTAGGGCGGAAGGTCTTATATTCTTCATTTTGGTGTCCCCATTGGTCTCTCGAATGGGAAAGGTACCCTCTATTCTCTCTCCATTCCCCCTAGCATTTCTGTTTTCAGCCATTGGCTCCAAAGTAATGTTTTCTTCTTCTTATTCCCCTATAGGTTCTTCAAATATGTATCGCTATTCACCTAAGGGTTCGTCTTGATTGCATCCACCGAAGAAGAGAGAAGGTTGGTTGTGTGAAGCAGTGGGGGTTTTAGGCAAAAATTTTCCTGAGTTATCTCTATACCTACGAGGCATGAAAGGAAATATTTTTGGTTGTTTTTCTTTTCCCCACACTAATAGTACCTGCAAAAACTAAAATTGATTGAACAAAACAAATCCCAACTAACTGAAATGAACTTGCTGAAATGAAATTTGCAGAATTGAAAAGGAAAGCAAGGAAATGCAGGACTTGAAAGGAAAAGAAATGACTAGTCTACTTTTGCTGAAATGAACTATTAGTAGAATGTTGTAATAGGAAATAGAAGAAAGAAGTAATCACATAATACTCTGACACTTCCTTGGCAACGACGCCAAAAAGTGGTGAGCATCAATATTGAAGAAATAATGCTACAACTCCTGGGCTAACTACTTTACTCTTATCAACCCAGTAGTTCGTAACAAACTTGGAAGCGTCGGTGCTGTATGCAAAAGTACTAGTTCTCACTGCAAGTTGTCACTTGGTCAAACGACGCGAGATCACTAGGAGCTCAAGCAAACTTTTATGGATTCTAGAAGAAGCTCTATATGTGATGGAAGGAAAGAAAGATACTCTACAGATGCTATTCTAACTGTAGAAAAGAGAAATACTGAAATGTAAAGCAAGCCTAGTAAACCCTAATTAACCAGCTAATTCTATTTTTGCAGAAAGCATTATGAAAACCATGAAAGGAATTCCATTACCTACTCAAGGAAGTAAAAAACATATAACTATGCTATTTCTGGAAGTAAATAAGCAAAGAACATATTTTTGGATTTTTATGTGAAATTGACATGCATGTAATTTATTATGTGTGAATGTGGCAGCGAATAGGTGGCGTTGGAGGGCGGTTTTGGTACTTGAGAGGATGTAGGATGGTGTGGATGGGTCCTAGGAGGTCTCAAGTGGCCTTCTAGAGGCTTTTCTCATACTCGGTCTTCAAAAGAAAGCCTACAGGGAAATTTACAGGAGGACACAGAAAATCTACAGGAGGAAAAACAACGTTCTACAGGAGGCCTACTGGAGGAGGTCGAGAGTAGTTTTCACTATTTTGAGGGTGTGAGAGTGAGTGAAAAAGGTGGATGAAGGTTGGAATGAGGTGTTAGGGCACCTATGGTCTACCATGAACCACCAGGAGAGAGAAAGATGATTGGATTTGCTCAAGAGAGAGGAAGAAGTTCTATGAAAAATGAAGGAAACTAAGGCAGAATTGAGGTGAGGTTTGGGAGACCAATAAGGCATGGATTAGATGGAGGGTGTGAAGGTTGATAAGCTAGACTACTGCTGGAAGAGATCTGCTGCATAGAAACTGATAGTCAACCAAAGAAATCAAGCAACAAGTGAAATGAATGCATTAAGGAAAAACAAAGTTTTGCATAAAAAGTGTCTAAACTATGATCTATGAAAGGAAATGCTGAGAAACACTGTAGGAAAGGAAAGCATGAAAGAATGCTATTGCAAATCAGGAAGTAAGCATGATGAAGAAGATCTAAAGTGAAGAAAAACTGGACTATTAACCTTCTAAAAAGCTGTAAACATTAGAAGTCCTATGAAGGAGGAAAATTTGTGTTTTTGGGATAGCAGGAGAGTCTTTGCCTCAAATTATGGTCCCAAAGGGAGGAAGAGAGGCCAAGGCACTATTGCTAGCTTTTTGAATCTTTGTTGATCACTGTTTAACCTGCTACAAAAAGCACAAATGGAAGCAAACTACTAAATCATCAAAAGCAACCTATTCTTAACCATAAAAGAAATACATCTAACAACAAACTAATCTACAAACTGAAACAAACCATACAGATACAAGTAAAGAGGAGCTTGGATACTTGTATTTGGTCATAACCCAAGATCTTCAACCCTCTGAGGTAACTCAGTGCTAGCTCAAAAAGGATTCGATCTTTATTTTTAAAACAATAGCAAGATTACATGAAACTATCACAAAAAAATAAGTTCGAAGTGTGAGCAGAGTTTACATAAGCAAAAATTCAACAAAAATCTGACCCTAATGAGGCCCTAGGCCCCTCTACTTATACAAATGAAGCTACCAATAGCTTCCTTAAAATCAAGGAGGCTTGGCTCCCAAAAATCGAGATAATCATCAGTCATCCTCCACTTGCTCGGATGCCTTCTAGTGCATGGTTTGGCTACTTGTACTCTGAGCTGAATGAAGGAGAATTCAAATGAGGAGTAATAAATGAGGGGGATTCCCTCCTATTAGTCCCATCCTTTGTCCACTTCGAGTTATTGCTGCCATTTTTCCATTGGATCCTTGACTTTGACCTCGAAACTATTCAATAATCTGCATTAAATACATGTTAGACCACATGGCACAATAACAAACTCAACTCACTCTATAAGCCTAAATATAATTAGAAAATCATGTAATAAGCTAAGAGAATGGTTGGTTTGACTAGGTTAGGAGGTAAAATGAGCCCATATAATTACCCATTTATGAGGCTCATCACTACACAACCCAAAAATTGGAATCCCCTTCTCTACCACTTTCATCTTAGCCTCTAACACAAATTGACAAGGAAATCTATCTACTAGGGACTTTAAGGATTCTCAACTATCACTAATTTTTCTTGATGGAAATAATTCCTCATGTACACATGAATACTTTCTCCATGGTTTTCATAAAAATCATGTCTAGAATTTTGTTAAAGTCATGGTAGGCTCTCTGAAACAACCTTTGGGAAGAATTATTGACAATTATCTCTTACATAACTAGAGTTCAAGAATTATATATGTATGCTAAGGAATTTCCACGTGTCTTCCTAATAAGCCTACATATCTCACTTGGAAACTAATCCCATGATCGATATGAATTAGCATAATATAAGGTAAATATGTTAGGATTAGAATAAAAGAATTTTATTTGTTTTTGACCCCATTTAAGCCCCCTTTCCTTCCTCTCTTGTGGAATCATAGCCCCCCATATTTTTCATTCTTCTCCCTTTATATATTGTGATGTATTTATTATTATTATTATCCTTCAATGTACATGTTGGATTCACAATTATACTGCGGGGTGGGGGTGAATTCATATAATGACAATTTTTACTTACTAAAAACTAGTTAAACATCATAAAAAATCAATTTTATAAACTGACTAAGTAACCAAAGCTATAAGTGGAAAATCTTACAAGAGAAAATTATAAAAATTCTTTATATGAAATATCTTGTAGGCACCAACTTGTAGGAGAAACCAATATCCTTTCCTTTGCAGGTATCAACCTATTAGAGACACTAATCCCCACTGATTTGTAGGCACCAACCTACTGGAGGAACCAATCCCCTCTAATTTGCAGGCACCAACCTGCTAGAAACACCAATTTCCACTTATTTGTAGGCACCAACCTACAAGAGACACCAATCCCCTTTGATTTGTAGGAACTAACCTACAAGAGACACCAATCCCCTTTGATTTGTTGGAACTAACCTACTGGAAACACCAATCCCCATTGATTTGTAATCTACAATCTCTTCTTCTATGGTTTGGTTTTATCTTCTTCAATTCTTTGTATCTACCTCAATTTTCTTGGATCATTGATCTTCTCAGACCCACTCTTCTCCTCACTGCATATCAGCAAGATCCTTCAATCTCTTGTAACTTTGTATTTATTTACCACCTCCACAACTCTGCATTAGTGTATTAGTAGATCTTTGTAATTTGTTTAGTACTCATCTTAGATGTGCAACTATCAGGTATATTCTCTCTCTACCAATGCTCCTCTCATTCCCTACACAACACATAACACACTTAACTATAGGCCACTATCGCATGCACACTACTCTCGCACTGCACACTAATCTCGCACTTCACTGTTGACCATGCCTACTTTTCTGACCAATCCCACACTTCATTGCAAACTAATTACTTCTTCACGTGGTAATACTCACTATAGTGCACCTATTTTCTCCCATATTTCCATTTCCTCATGTGCTACATGTCAGTACATTGTGACCAAACCTTATGACTATGGGATAATGTTATCAGGTGATGGGGAGTTCTTTTCCAAAATACAACCCCATGATTATGGAGTTCCATGGGCTTACTGACATCAAAATTTTCATTTTTTATTGACAATTTATTGTCTTGTGGACTTGTCAAATGATTGATTTCAATTTATCAGGTGATCGAGTAGAAAAACACCATTCTAGGATTCTAGGCTCTAAGGGCCCGATGATGCCAAAATTTTCATCAGTTACCGACCATTATTCTATCTCTTAGGATTTTCATATGATAGATCCTGGGTTATCAGGTGATCAAATAAAAAATGGGCAACCTATAATTTCAGGGCTTCAAGGTCCACTTAGCTCATTACCTCATTCTTTTGATGACAACTCATAGTATGACACGTGGCCAATGATGATGTGTACTCTACCACATGGCTTTGTTGACACATGCCATGTGTCACTCACCTTTACACAATTGGCCATCCAAAAACACCAAATCTGGGTGACCCATGTCCTCTAACGCCATGTCATCTACTCTATTTGGCACACCACGTCACTTGTCTTTCATTGTTCAACTAACATGTCTTGAGAACCAGGCTATTGAGTATTGGGAGAATATAAGAAATTTTTCATACCTAAGGTTCTAGAGGGCAACTGGATATTTTATCCATTAGGAGATATATCTTAGTACTCTACAGTGAGGGGCTTAACTAGGAGCCAATAATCTCAACTATCTAAGAAATCTATTCACTTTTTCACATCCAATGTTCTGAGCACCTAAGGGTTGTTATCCCTTATGCACTAATGTTTAATTTCTCAGTGATCAAAGGCTTGACCAACAACCAATCATATCGAGTATTGGGTAAATCCATTAACTTTGGCTTTAAAAAACATCCAATACACGACGTTCTAGGGAAATATAGCTATTGGGAAACTATCCTTAAGTTCCTTGTGTCAGGGACCTTGACCAGATGGCTTAACATATTAGATTTTTGGAAAACCCATGAGAATTTACATCAAAAACCATCTGATGTTATGAGGGCCTAATAGGACAAACCCTATATTGGAACTCTGACTCAGGTGTTATTAACCGTGACATAAAATTTTGTTTGTTAATTTTCTCAGACTTGTCACATATGTATCCACTAGTGCCACATCACTCTAAACCAACTT
>APFE031105055.1:53989-88770 GCA_000404065.3 Pinus taeda
AGGGGATGAAAATCCTTTCATCAAATGCTACATTCACTCGATGGTTTACCATCCTGAAATCATTTTAGAACCCCTTGAAGTTAAGTATCGAGCATCTTAGGACCCCAAAAATTAATAAGGGTATCGATCTCAAATAGCTTGCAATGCATTGATCCAAGATGCATCTATCTTCATCCATTTCATGCCGTAGTCAAGTATTTTCCCCTATGTGTCCAACTACACTTCCATGGTATTAACATCAATGATAACACATTATACACACTCCCCTTGCTATTGAATGGTCTAAGTTATTCTACATTGATCCAACTATGCTCCTCGTGGCATTGACATCAAAGACCACATTTTCCAAAAATCTCTCCCTTTGCCATAGATGGAAACTCTTGATGTTTCAGCTCTACTGGTGAGCACCAGTATTGTAGCAATAATGTTGCAACTCTTGGGCTACCTACTTTACTCTTATCAACCCAGTAGTTCGTAACAAACTTGGAAGCATCCGTGTTGTATGCACAAGTACTAGTTCTCACTGCAGGTTGTCACTTGGTCAGCTGACGTGAGATCACTACGAGCTCAAGCCAACTTCTATGGATTCTAGAAGAAGCTCTATATGTGATGGAAAAAAAGAAATATTAATCTACAGATGCTATTCTAACTGTAGAAAGGAGAAAGACTGAAATGTAAAGCAAGCCTAGTAAACCCTAATCAACCAACTAGTTCTACTTTTGCAGAAAGCACTATGAAAACCATGAAAGGAATGCCATTACATACTCAAGTAAGTAAACAACATATAACTATGCTATTTCTGGAAGTAAATAAGCAAAGAACATCTTTTTGGATTTTTATGTGAAATTGACATGCATGTAATTTATTGTGTGTGAATGTGGCAGTGAATAGGTGGCGTTGGAGGGAGATTTTGGTACTTGAGAGGATGTAGGATGGTGTGGATGGGTTCTAGGAGGTCTCAGGTGGACTTCTGGAGGCTTTTCCCACACTCAAAATAAAGCCTACAGGAAAATCTACGGGAGGACACAAGAAATCTAGAGGAGGAAAAACAACATCCTATAGGAGGCCTACAGGAGGAGGCCGAGAGCAGTTTTCATAGTTTTGAGGGTGTGATAGTGGGTGAAAAATGTGGATGAATGTTGGAATTAGGTGTTAGGGAACCAATGGTCTACTGTGAACCACCAGGTGAGAGAAAGATGATTGGATTTGCTCAAGGAGAGAGGAAGAAGTCCTAGGAAAAATGCAGGAAACTAAGGCAGAATTGAGGTGAGGTTTTGGAGACCAATAGGGCATGGATTAGATGGAGGGTGTGATTGCTGGAAAGCTTGCCTACTATTGGAAGTGATCTGCTTCATAGAAACTGATAGTCAACCAATGAAACCAAGCAACAAGTGAAATGAATGCATTTATGAAAAACAGAGTTTTGCATAAAAAGTGGTCTAAACTATGATCTATGAAAGGAAATGCTGAGAAATGTTGTAGTAAAGGAAAGCATGAAAGAAGACTATTGCAAATTAGGAAGTAAGCATGATGAAGAAGATCTAAAGAAAAACAAAGTTCGACTATTAACCTACTAAAAAGCTGCAAACACTAGAAGTCCTATGAAGGAGGAAAATCTATGTTTTTGGGGCAGCAAGAGAGTCTTTGCCTCAAATCATGGTCCCAAAGGGAGAAAGAGAGGCCAAGGAATTATTGCTGGCCTTTTGAATCTTTGTTGATCATTGTTTAACATGCTACAGAAAGCACAAATGGAAGCAAACTACTAGATCATCAAAAGCAACCTATTCTCAACCATAACATAAATACATCTAACAACAAACTAATCTACAAACTGAAACAAAGCATACAAATACAAGTAAAGAGGAGCTTGGATATTTGGATGGGGCCCTAACCCAATAGCTTCAGCCCTCTGAGGTAACTTAGTGCTAGCTCAAAAAGGATTCCATCTCTATTTTCAAAACAATAACAAGATTACATGAAATTGTCACAAAATAATAAGCTCGAGATTTGAGTAGAGTTTACATAAGTAAAAATCCAACAAAAATTCGACCCTAGTGAGGCCCTAGGCCTCTCTACTTATACAAATGAAGCTATCAACAACTTCCTTAAAATCAGGGAGGCTTGGCTCCCAAAACTTGAGATATTCATCAGTCATCCTCCACTTGCTTGGCTGCCTTCTAATGCATGATTCGACAGCTTGTACTCCGAGCTGAATGAAGGGGAATTTGAAGTGAGTAGTAATAAATGAGGGGGGTTCCATCCTATAAGTCCTCTCCTTTTTCTACTTTGAGTTATTTCTGCCATTTGTCCATTGGATCCTTGACTTTGACCTCGAAACTCATCAATAATCTGCATTAAATACATGTTAGACCACATGGCACAATAACTAACTCAACTTACTCTATAAGCGTAAATATAATCAGAAAATCATGTAATAAGCTAAGAGAATGGTTGGTTTGACTAGGTTAGGAGGTAAAATGAGCCCATATAATTACCCATTTATGAGGCTCATCATCTACTGCTGAATTTTAAAGGGATTCCCTTGGCTCCCTCTATTTAAAATTTCCCCTATTTGACATGAATGGAAAAGGGATATTGTTGAGAATGAAACTCCCCCTGTATATCCACGATCAGAACTTGAATTGTTTGTCTACAATTCTTCTACGATCAAAGGTTTTCTTCAATGAAGCACTCTATGTCTATAACTACTGCGAAACTCCCCATGGCTATACTTTGTATACAATTTCTCCCTTGGTATGATATTTTTCGCTATGTTTGCAAGTATACATTTATTTGTAGTTCCTTAAATTACAACTTGAATCCCCTTATTAACAACTTCTGCAACTCTTCCTCTATATGCAACTTCTCTCAATAACTGCAATGCCCCCCCACCCCTGTCTTTTATCTCTCTTTATGTCTTCATATTTCTTTTACTTTTGGATGCAATTTATTCCTGAATATGTCAACAAAAAAAAATCACTTCTTCTAATTTATTACTTTTTCTTTGTCTACAATTAGGCTCTCCTTGTCAATATTGTGTCTATTTTCTCCAGTATGCAACCTTTCTTCTTCTGTAACTCTACTCTTGAGGCTGCTCCTCCTGTACTTGAACTTCTTTTAACTTCCCCTTTTTGGGACTTCTCCCCATGGGCGTGAACTTCGGTTTACTTCTTGTTTTTTGGACTACTCCCCCTGGTCTTATTCTTCATCTTTTCTACAACTTAACTCCTTTGAATAAAACATAAATTCCCTTGATATTAAATTTTCCATTTCTACAACTTTTAATTTTGATTATCAAAAGGTTGTTCCCACTAAACATATGCTTCTTCTTATTTGGAATTTTCTTTCTCTACAACTTATTTCTCTTGTTGGAACCACGAGTCCCTTGTTTTGATAAAGATGTTAATCCCCCTATACTTATGCACTGTTGTTAATTGAAGTGCACCAATTACTGCACTTTCTTCACACATCATATATTGTCAATTCATATCTTACAACCTTTCCAATTTATCGATCTTGTCTTTCAACTCATATTCTAACACATCCATATTCTTGACGTGGTATGAGGTGTTGTATTCCTACCACCTCTTGTTTTACTTGAAGATATATTCTCTTTTATTAATGAACTATTAGGGATATTACTCCCATAGAGAAATTTTCTCTCTTTTAATCTCATTGAGGACATATACATTGCTTGGATATCTAATTACATTTTCTACGAATCTTCCTAAACCTTCTTTTCTTATTTTAAATCCTTTAGAATGGAATGTGAGATCATACCCTTAATTAACCATTTGTCTTCACACTTAATATATTGTGCTTTAAACCTTCAACAAGCAAAACATTCTAATTTTTTTCCCTTCCATCATCAAGAATAATTGTGCCTTTTCCAATTATTCTTGTCGAATTATTATTTACAAGAGTGAAACTATCTCTTTTGACTTTCTTTTGAGAGAATTTTTTTGTTTTATGTCTTGTCATATAACTTGAACATACACTATCTATATACAATTGAATTTATTTGTTTTAAACACATAGATCTACAACACATGCTTCTTTCTTCCATTGCTTCCTTCTCCATATCTTTGTTCTTTGATTTCCATTTTTAAAAATATCCTCTTGTATGCTTTGATTTGGAGGCTTTAGTGCACTGCTTCTACAATCATGAGCTTTGTGCCCAAAATTATTGCACTTGAAACATTTAACATGATTTAATTAGGGGGAAATGAATTGTAATTTTTGACAACATTCTCATTAAAACTTGTAGGATTGTTGCTCACACAACCATTCCTTGAGATCTTATCTGATCCCATGATCCTATTCCTCATATAGTCATTTCGTACACAAGATGTGGAATCTATTGCATTATGACCAAATTATTACATGAAAAGAAATAGCAATAAAAGAGATTTTTATACTTGGGATGTGAAAGGCCTTCTTCGGGAAAATTTATTCTGAATCCATTCCTAGGTCTTGGCTCATCTTTACTTCCTTGTCTAGTACTACTTGTATTAATGATGGGTCATGTGTTTTTTATTCTTGGCTTCATTTCTGACTCTGCTTGCATTGTTGCTAGATTCTTTGAGCACATTAGCATAGATTCCAAGTTCTTTTTTTCATTTATTTTCTGATTTCATTGAGCTTTATTCTCCCTTGGAAATTTCATGATAACCAAGAAATTTTTCAATAGAATTAGATCTCTAGAAACTAAGAATATGATCTATGATTTCAAAACTCTTTCCAAAATTCAAACTTTGATTCAATTTATCATTTATTTTTTCTAAATCCTTTATCAAGGAAATAATCTCAACTTCTATTTTCTCACAATGTCCTTCCTTTTTTTGAGTTGGCTTAGCAAAATTTCTTCTCTTTTCTTTGCCTCTTCTAGTTGTGACTTCATGAGAGTGTCTGCCGATTCATTAAGATCATGGTTCTTTTATTTCTCATATTTTTGCAATAACTCCTACTTTTTATTGAGTCTTTTTATTTCTTCTAATGCACTGATAAGTTCTCCCTTAAGTTATACCTCCCCATAAACATTTTATTCCTATGAGTCTGATATCTATTTCTGGTTGTCTTTATTTTCTTGATTAATAAACTGAGCCTCCATGGTCATGAGTAGGAATTCCTTTTTGTCATTATTAGATGCATATCCATTACTTTCTTATGATGAGCCACTATATTCTTTGGAATAAAATATTTTCTTCTTGAGACGTATTTCAATTTTATGCTCATAATATTTTCTCTTATCTTCATGTTCTTCTTTATCATTACTATTTTCAAAAATTCCATGTGGAAATTTAGAAGCAAGATCACCTATTCTACTATAATTACAACAAAATAATAAACCACCTTTGTATTTTCCATATATTGTTTTCATGGATTACACTTCTTATGCAACCACTTAATTTCTGGAATTATCACAGGCATTGATTTCTTTTATCTTCTTTTTACATGTAGTATGAGATCCATGCAGTTGATCCATCTTAATATTCTCCACTTCTTTCATTTATTTAATATCAACTCCTTCATATTTGTTTTGCAACTCATCCTGCATTTGTTTTTCTGATTCACAATGCACTACCCTAACAAGATATGAATCTGATAGACCACACACAATGACATTCATGACCTTTGGATTATATTCAAAATATTTCTTTCCATTCGGATCAGATGGAGCAACTGCTGGACCTTTATAACTGTTATAAAATTATATATTACAGAGCAATGGAAAACATAAATATTGTAGAAATATAAACACAGAAAATGCATAAAACATGAGAGACGTAGATATACATGGTTGACCCAATTTGGGCTACATCCACGGAGAAATAGCCAGTCCTTCTTTTGTTATATTATCCAGCAAACTGAAGAGATACAACCTACAACAAATCCGCTATAACTCCCTCTTCGCTCTCATTTTCCTCTCTTTTCCTCACTCCGAATACAAATGTACATAGACACAATACAATTACCTCATATATAGCAAGGGGTTGCCTTCTAGGGCGAAAAACCCTAAATTAAACATAACTTCTACCTTCAGATCTCCGCCTAATGAACGGCCCAGATTGACTAGAAATTACTATACTTTTACAAGGAAATTTTACATCTATTCTTTAGCTACAGGGGCGCTGCCCCTGAAACCCCGCCAAGGGGGGGGGGGGGGGGGGGCGCGCCTCCCAAAGGTCGCAACCCCCCCCAGACCCCCACTACAACAAATATTTTACGGGTGGCGTTGCCGCCCCTTTTCAAACTGGGGTCCAATGCGGCGATATTTGAATACAGAAGATAATCAGGCTCCACACCCAACAATAACTATCCACTACATATTTCCAAATGTTAGAGCCTAGATACTTTAGATACTCTAGGAGGCATATTTGTTCTTTTGGATAATATAAAGCCTTCTTGACTGGTCATGGTCCCTTTTAGTGGCTAGACTACTTATGAAGCAACTTTCTATGACACCATTTCCATTTGGGGTTCACAATTATACTAGGAAGGGGATGAATAATTGTAATGGAAAATTTTAATTATTTAAAACCAATGAAAAATGATAAAACATCAATATCATAAACTAAACAAGTAACACAAGGCATATGTGGAAACCCTTACGAGATAAAACCAATTTTTTTATATGAAATATCTTGTAGGAACCAACCTATTATTACATAAATTTGTAGGCACAAACTTACAGGAGACACCAATCACCTTTTCTTTGTAGGCACCAACTTGTTGTAAAAATCAATCCCCACTACTTTGTAGGCACCAACCTATAGGAGAAACCAATCCAATATGATTTTCAAGAACCAATCTATTGGAGACACTAATCCCCAATGCTTTATAGGCACCAACCTACAAGAGACACCAATCTTGATCTACATGCATATATGAAAACCATTAATCATACATGAAAAAAATTAAAACACAAAGACATAAACAATAATATCCTAAAAACAATACCACCATTTTATTATAAGGGAGGGGCACCTTTTTTTTTTGAAGAAAAATCATAATTTTATTCAACCTGAAAATCAAGGACAAAATTACATTTTGTAGATGCTTTTATGAATTCCTTTAGATCAACCTTTTGATTGATGCCCGAAAAAAAGAAGAAGAAGAAGGATAAAAATAAAATTACATGGCCAGTCAATAGCTGGCACCTAAAATAAAAAACCAACCAAAAATAAAGAAACATAGACTAAGAAAAAATGTTTAGTCACCCTTTTCTACCCTTCTTCTTTTCTATTTTTCGCCATCCTCCTTAATCAGGAGTGGACATTGAAATAATTAGTTGGTTGTCTATTATTTTCCTCAAATGTTCTTTATCTGAGTCCAAGCTCTCAAAGGAATAAGGATGTTTGGATCCTCTGATTTCCTTCTCCTTCTACACTTCTTAATCAATATTTCCTTATGGATCTAGATTGTGCGACCTTGATGCCACCATTCCTTCTTGATATATTGCTTCACTTTTTTGGGGAGCTTGTGTATTTGAGTTATCCTCAATTATGGGATCCTCTTCCTCTTCTTCATCAGGTTGTTGGGATGGGAATTTCCACCCCTTAGGCTTCTTGAATGGTTTCTTTCTCTTCCTAGGATGTTTCTTTGTCAAAGGACATGCATTTTGTAAATGACCAATTTGAAGACAAGAGCAACATCTAAATGTCGTATTCTCATAATCTAAGAACCGAGTCCAACATTGTTTGTTGTGTCTTAGGAGAATACGATCAGTAAGTCCTTTGCTGAGGTCCACCTCTATGCAAATTTGGACAAAAGTATATTTGCTTCTTCTTTTATTTGTGAGTCCATCTTAATGTATCTCCCCAGCAGGTTACCAATTACTTCTAAGACTTTTGGATGCCATAAATGAAGGGGTAAATTAGGCACTATTATCCACAAAGAAATTTTGGATACCACCATTGAATTGGTATTGAATTCTGGGAACCATGGGGTGATAAATAGTCCGGAATTACCCCAAAACCATGAACCCTCTTGTATAACATAATCTATTATCTATGATGATTCAAATTTTACTATGAAGAATCTCTTGGAGCATAGATGAACCTTACATTCTGGTGTCCATGTTGTAAAATCCCACTAAAATATATCTAGAGGTTTTGGCCAAAAACCATTAAACGTGAAAATGGTTTCCTAAGATTGATAGGTTGTGCAAACATTAGTTGACTCTACTATATATATTGTGATTGTCGTAATTTGCTTTGTTTTCTCTATAATATAGGGCCCAAGAATGTCTAGAGTCTATTCAGATTTACTTGATGCAACAAATTTACCTTTAAGAGCGCATTTGAATGAGGTAGATCCATGGATTATTCCAAATGAGCTACCCCACAGTCTTAGGTTAATGATAATTGTGGAATTCTGATCTACGCCATAGTCCTATAGTTGTTGATCATCCTTCACAGATTTACTAACATAGACCATACTTTGTGAATGCATTGGAATACTGGATCTGTTATGGATCTTCCTTTTCAAATCCCAAACCAAAAAATCCTTTTTGAATCCCATGAGGACTGACCTTCCAGATGGGGCTTGAGTGAAAATTTGAAATGCTTTTCTTGTACATATTTCTGCCTAGGGGATTAGCTTCCCAAACCCTGCCACTTCCTTATTTGCCTCTGCATGCTTTGTTTCCTCTGAACGACTATTACAAAATCTTCCATGAATCTCGAATCCATCATCGAAGGAAATTTTGGGGTTGTCGAAGCTCTGTAAATTGTATCCAATAACAAACAAAGGAATCCATGCAGGGGGGGGGCCCGTTCCATGAGCCCCAATCTCTATAACAACTCTAATACACCATTTGATGAAAATAAAATGGGTAATAAGGTCCAACAATATTGCATGTCATTGCAAAAGGCTTCAATGATGTCTAAAAATAAACACACCAAACACAACAATTATACACCCCATAATCAAATGACATGCAACTCAAAACTCACGCACCCCACCGGAGAAAAAAAAACAGTATCTCCAAAACTTCAATACAATAGCAAAGGAGTGCCTGTATTTCCTCACAACCAATTCATGTTACGGTTATTGTTCCCACGAGTAGACCTGGGAGAAATCAACACCATCATGACCTCCATAGAGTCAAAACTACCATCACCAAGATGCCCCTTGTCCAACGAGTAGAAAAGAGCCACCACATGGACAATACCCCCGCCTCCATTCGGCTCCCCAGGCCTTAATCACAAAAATGTTAGTTGATCCATCACGAGAATAGGAATAGTATGGCCCTAGCAAAGGTTGTGCTCATGTCGAGGACCAAAATCCCCATGTCTTGGAACTCTATTAGCCCCAACATTGAAACATGTATCCTTTATGGTACCATGACTAACACTAGAGGAAAACGAAAACCTAGCCATCACTCATCCTTTACGTTTTCTCTAAGCAATCTTAGATATAAAAAGAAAGCAATGACAATTAGTAAATGAGTTACTATAATCTTTAGTTCAAATTACAATTGTGAGGGGCCACCTTTTCTAATTAAGGAATCTTCTTATTAGCTTTATTACAATAGTTATGTATGGAAAGAACAAAACATTATTTAGATATCGCCTTCCTTTTTTAAGTTGTAAAACTAGTTTGCATGATAAAAAGAAAATACATATTTTAGAAACTTCAAATACATTATTATATGTTTCCTTCCTCATTAGGTGTTTCCCCAAAAAGGGTACATCTTTCTTGGTTCATAATTCCTCCCTATTTAAAGTTGGAAGTGTACCTACTTTTTCCACTAAATGAGGAAAATTTCATCTATGCATTCATCCACTTTTCCTGTGATGGTGTGTGCCCCTTATGAAATAAAAGGTATGATATGAATGTTACTGACCCTTGAAGCATTTCTTGTCCAACAAGAGCCATACATGATCTCTTGGTTGAAATGACAAGGGCATGTGATGTTTGTCATGCCTTTGTTTAACAAAATCCTAGGCAACTTCCAAAGCAATAATTACTTGGGTATGGTGATGTGATATGGAGTGTACAAAACATTGAGTTGATTTTTTTTCTTGTTGTTGATGCGTAGAACCACAAGGGGTGATAGTTAATGGAATCTTAGAGGGCACACTCTGAAACCCAGACCAAACTTTGAAAGGGGAGAATTAGAAGAAATTTTAGCCTAAAAGTGCGCATGAAATTTTCATGCAATTTCCATGTCATAAAATGTAAACTAATCAAAGTTCTTTAAATTTAAAAATAGGTACATGTAAATATTTGGAGGGAAAATAAGAAAAACTACTCTTTTCAATTGTATTTTTATCTTATCTCCTTATAGGTTTACTAAAATTTCAAGTGTAGACACTCATTGGATGCATAATTAAATTCCACATCCAACCAGTACCCATCATGCATACTTTTGAGAAGATCCACATTGATAAAAATTGAATATACATTAAAAAAGTGTGTTGAACACAATTTTTTTAATGTATCTTCAATTTTTATCAATGTGGGTCTTCTCAAAAGTATGCATAATGGGTACTTATTGGATGTGGAATTTAATTCTGCATCCAATGAGTGCCTACACTTGAAATTTGAGTAAACCTATAAGGAGATAACCCAAAAATACAATTAAAAAAAATAGTTTTCTTCCTCTCCCTCCAAAATTCATAGCTCTTATTTTATTATTTTTCCTTAGGAGACCAGTTTTAGGCTGAAATTTCTTCTAATGAACCCAGTAGAGGAGTGTGTGGCCTTATTGTAACTATGTTGAATACTGTGCAAATAGGAATCCCATTGTTTGTTCTTGGAAAAATAACTACAAAGGGAATGAACTAGAGTATGATTGACAACCTCGGTTTGGTCATTTATCTATGGGTGAAAGGCAATGGAGAAATGAATTAAATGACCCAACATAAACTAGAGAGTACGCCAAAAGATAATGAGAAAATGAGAATCTTGATCATAAATAATGCTACTTGGCAATCCAAAGTGTGGCCAAATATGACAGAAGAAGAGATTTGTGGTATGAGTAGGAGAGGTAGTCTTACACTACTACATTTGGACGAAAATTCTGACGACAAAATTTCATGGAATGGATAAAATCAGACAAACTTTCTTTAACGGTTGAATATTTGACAAAATGTCATATCTCATTGATTATCTGATGTTTCCCTATAAGCCCTCCTGTCGTTGAATAACCGACGAGAGTTCTTTATCCGATGCTAAATCCAATATGAAAATGTGTTGTCTAATTTCCAACAAATGGAAAATAACCATTGCATAACATTCCATTCCACCATTAATGGCTTTTTTCGCTGACAACATCTAATATGGGACAGTTGTTAATCAATTTAACTAGTTAAAATAAATATAACACTAATATTATAATTAAATATAATATTATATGATTATAATATAAATTATATATATAAAGTTATTAAATATATGTGTGTGCGTGTGTGTGTAGAGGCCCCAACATCATATAAATTTGACATAATTTCTATATATATTAGATGCGATTGTTTTGAAAGGTTGTAGGCTTATTTTGAGGATAATTTTTGAACAAAATCATTAGCGAAAGTTTGGTGACAAAAAATGTCACATAGCGTTGCTTAAGGAGACCAAGAATACATGGGATCGACATCGAGGGCTTCTGAGGATGGAAAATCTTATTTCCTTTGTTAAAATTGCAAGAGCTTGAGGCCAAGGAGAATTCTAATAAAATCAACTAAAAAGAATTGTAGAGACTATGGACACACTGAAGGCGGACACGAATATCCTCCATTTGTAAGTTATTTATTATATGTCTTTGTATTGTAGATTATTTTGGTAAATGTTTATATGTATAGTGTATTTTAGATTGTATGTCTTTGTATTGTAAAATGTATTATCTTTTTATTGTAAATTTATTTTATAATATTATTTTGGGAGGTGTTGGAACTATGTTGTCATCTTGATGTGGATTAGAAATATTATTTGATTATTTTTGTTAGGGTCGATTAAGGGGGGTCAAGTTAGTGGTTAATTAATTTATGGGCTTAGGGATAAGGGGTTATTATTTAAGGGTTTAGGGGTTAGGGATTAAGGACTTAGGGCTAAGGGGTTTAAGGGCTTAAGATAATGAGGTTAAGGTGCTAGGTGGTTAATGTATGTTTAAGGGGTTAATTTGGACTTAGAGGATTTAGAGGTTAATTATGGGTTTTTATGGAGCATTATTAATAATTTTTTAAAGTATATTATACAAAATATGACATTAAGAAAGAATATGACATTACAATGATGAATTCAAAATAAGGTCAATATGTTTTTTATTATGGTCGTGACTATATATCTCAAAAAGTGTCTCACTTCCTACATGTCAAGAAAAGTAACTACTTTCTTATATTTTTTCAATATATTCTTAGACATCTTGATAAATTGCACAAGCATCATCATTGATTTGTTGTCTTTGTTTCTTGGTCTCACCTAAGTTTTCTTTCTCTTTCTCTTTGTTGTCTTTGTTTTCCTTATATATTATATTTTTAAACTATTGTTATATAAACATTTCAATATTTGCTATATATACTAATATTACTTTATCGATAGTACAAGCACTTGTTCAAGAACATGGAGTGATTAATATTGAGGATCAAGCTAATGATCTTATGAAATAAGATAATAATGTTGATAACATAGTTGAAGAAGATGGGACAAATAGATTGATCCAGTAGACATTTAATAATGTTGGAATGGATGATGATGACAACTAGTATGATGACCATGCGCTTGATTTACCTGTACTTTACAGGGAAACTAAGCCTCTTTATGAAGGCTCAAAAACATCTCCTCTCTACTGTATTGTTGCTGGTCAACTTGAAGGTGGTGAATGGTTTGTCAAACACATGTGTGACACAACGCCTAAGGCATGTAATATATTTTGTGACATTTAGTACTATATACATGATAAAGAAATTATTTTTTCCATTGTTTTTTAAGTTAGTACGTTGATTTGCATAATTTCATTAATTTGTAACATTTGGATGTAATATGTATGGCTAATATTGTTTAGTACAGTAACCACTACTATTTTTATTTTTTATTTTTTATGTTGTAGATTATTAGGTGAATTTTTGTTACCACTGTCAAATGTTTTACCTCGTACGTACCGAGATTTACATGCCATTATAAAATATATTGGAATGGAGTATGAAGCTATTCATGCACGCCCTAATGATGATATTCTTTAAGATAAAGAACATGTGGTGAAAGACAAATTCCCAAAATGTGATGAAAGTAGATATCAAACCAATAAAGTAACAAAAAAGGTGCCTTGCAAGGTTCTTTGTTATATTCCCATAATTCCATGTTTGCGACAATTGTTCAGGGGCAAAAGCATATAAAAACTTATGGATTACCATGTAATGAATATAAGTGAATATGGTGTTCTTTGAATTCTTGCAGATGGATATGTTTTTAGGAATATAGAGGAAAAGTGGCCAGAGTTTAAAAGAGAACCTCGTAATCTTAGGCTTTCACAAGCAACTGATGGTGTCAATCCATTTGGAGAGCACAAATCTACTTACTCAGTGTGGCTCATTTTTGTTATCAACAATAACATTCCTCTATTGAAGTCAATATAGAGGGAGCACATAATGTTGACAATGATTTTTCCAGGTGTTTATCATTTGTTTAGAATAATTTTTTTTAACACAATAACATCTCATTTGTCTTGTTTGTTTCATAATTATGTCCTATATTTTTTTGTTAATTTACTCATATATGTTCAATTATGCCTAATTATAATTTTTTCTTATAATTTTTTTTTTATTTACTCATATATGTAGTAATTATGTATTGTTTGTTCAATAAATTAGGTAAGTCCTAGGTCAAAGATATGCATTTATATATCGAGCCTCTTATTGATGAGTTAGTGGAGTTATGGAATGGTGTCGCTATGTATGATATCTCTAGACTAGTAGTTGCACAAAGGGAATTTGAATTCCATGTAATGCTTGATGGCGAATTCATGATGCCCCGGGGCTAACACATTTTTTTGGTATGTTATAAAGTTACCTTGCACTTTAATAATGTTTAATTTTATGAAGTTCATTTCAAGTATGTTTTTTAAATAGTTCGAACTTCATTGTACATACTTAAAATAATCAATATAAAAATTATTCCATTTCTTTTAGGTCTTCAAACAAAGGGTAAATTTACTTGTCCATTTTGTGCTACTAAGATAAAATCTCGTCGTTCACAAAGATTAGGAAAGGAGGTGTTTGCTGAGTATAGGCACTTGCTTTCTAAGAACCATAGGTACCGAAGTACCAAAAAACATATTTTCAATAGGAAAGAAGAGATTGGATTAAGACGACGTAGAATGACACCTCGTGCATGGAAGTTGCAATATAATAGAGTCACTCAAGGTATGGATTGAATTGTATATGTATCAATATACATGATATGTTTGGATTATTTTATATTTTTTATGACATTTTCTTCAATGGACTAATTGACAAGTTATATTGTTGTTATAATATCTTTAACTATGATTCACGTTGTAGGTCGTTAAGACATTACTAAGAGGGAACTTCCACGAGGAATGAAAAGTTATCCCAAGCAATTCAATAGTGTCCCCTACCATGAGCACTTCTAAATTGTTCATTTTTTTGATACAATTCATATTGAGAAGAATGTAACAGAGATCTTAAGGAAAATCTTTGAAAGAAGGAGAGATAAAGAAAAATTGTCAAGTTTATAATGACATTAAGGAGGCCGACCATGCATTGCAAAGTGCAATTCATTCAAATAGCAATGGAGATGGCAAAAATATAAGCACCCTTCCATGGTTATTGATAGAGAATCAAAGCAGGCATGTTAAAGAGGTTATTGAAAAAATTAAATTTCCAAAATGGATTTTATTCAAACATAAATAATATCCTAAAAAAGAAAGGTGAATTTGGTGGGGTAATAACTCATGATTGACATACGTTCATTAAGGTAATTATTATGGTGTATATATATTTTATACATTGGTGAAACATCTTGTTAATTAGTTTTTTCCCACTAATTTGGGAAAAAATAATGGTTGATCATTATTTTTTACAGTATGTTCTACCTTTATCTCTCCTAGAAAACTTTGACAACAATGTCAAACAAGTTATATATGATCTTGGAAAATACATGAGCTAAGTGTAGATTTATGTGCAATGTGTAATTTGTTCAGTAAGTTGTTGTGTTGCATATTTTTTTACTGCATCTATTTTCCTTGTCATCATTTACTCTCTTATCCTTTTTTTGTTGAAACATGTGATTTGATTGATTCATATGTAGATGGTTGTCATCTAAATAAATCGATAAAGAAGATATAAAGTATTGGAGAAAATAAATTCCTCGTCTTGTGTGAAATGCAAAAGTATCTACCTCTGACATTTTTCAATGCACAAGAACACTTCCTCATACACCAAGTCGAGGAAATTGAAAAGTGGGGACCTGTTCACACAAGATAAATATGGATGGTTGACAGGCACTTGAAATCACTGAAGGATTTGGTCAAACAAAGAGAACATCCCAAGGGTTCTATGGTAGAGGGATATATGGTATATCAAACGATGGTTTATATGCATCCATATAGTGATGAAATAGGAAAAGGTAATGTTTTGGATCACATTTGGTATGTCAACTCCATGGATGATTTTGAAGGGGAACACCTATTGGGGAAAGGTAGAATGAGAAAAGTGAGATGTAAGTAGATAGTGGAGATTTATAACACAATTGACTTTTTAGTTTTTATGTGTATCGTACTTATTTAAGTTTTAGCCTTCCCGCATAATCCATTACGAAGGTATAACATGGTAACTAATTATATATATGTTAATTGTTTTATTTTAATATAGTTGTTCAAGAGTGGGATACAATACATTTATACATTGCAAACAATGAAGATTGAATGAAGGTACGGATTAAACGATGCAAACAAGATAATAATGGTAGGTTAGTATGGTATGTCTGCATTGGTCAAAGAAACTCAACATAGTGGAGATACCAATCTTACACAAAGAAAATTTGATTTAGAATATGGTTTAAAAGATTATCAGGCATGCATATTCACCCATACTAAGTTTTTTTACAATTATATTGATGTATATGACATTTTTTTCTTAATTTTCAAAATTTGCAAGTATAAATATGTATGGTTATCAATTGACAATGCATTTTTTTGTGTTTGACATATTGCAGTTGAAACACCACAACAAAATGTGGTGCAATGGGTACAAATTTCGCATCAAAAGGTTGGATGAAAAGATGAAATTTTCTGATAGTGGGATAACTGCAATATTTCAAGTTATCAATGTTTCCTCTAGAGGTGACAAACATCCAAAACTTTCTTATAATCGATACTATGGGTATCAACATGATATACTTGAGTGTGACTTTGAATCCTTCAAAATAGTTGTGTTCGATGTCAAATGGTTTAGGCTATGAATCCATGAACATGACCCTGATTGAACTGTTATTGAACATGCTAAAAGATTTACCATGGTTGATACAAGGAATCCTGAGCCAATATCAGAGCAATATGTTCTTTCAAGCCATTGTGAATAGGTATTTTATGTATACCTTCTAAGTAAAGTGGGTTGGTCACATGTTGTTAGATATGATCCCAGAGGAAGGCCCGTAAAGTATAATGTAGCAGAAGAAGATGAAATTGAAGAAGAAGATGACATAGAGGGGCAGGGGTTTCATGTAGTGTATGATGAAGACATCAAAGAAGTTCAAGGAATATATGTTAACAAATACAATGCTAAATTGGATGAACTAGATGATATTAATGTTGTATCAGACATAGAACTTCAAGAAGTTGAAACAAATGTAGTAGAACATGTTCCAAATGATGATATAGATGACGATGATGAAGCTGATATGGTGAATCCTTTGTACAAGAATTACGAACTAGATGATATAGATGATGATATGGATGAGGAAGAATATTATTGATATCAAAATATTGAAAAGTACAAGGTATACATTTATATGTTTTTAGTTGGTTTTTTCTCTTTCGTTCACCTTAAATTGTATTTTCCTAGTTTTTATGTTTGAATGTTACTGTGTTTCTTTTAAATATATTATAGTATATAAATTGGGTATTGGGGAACTGAGAGTGATGTGATGGGGGTCGGGGAGGGACCATGTGAGCTTCCACCTTCACGTGGTTTTCCTTGTCAAGTAGAGAATATATTATTCTTGAAATGAAGAGAAGATCATCTGTGTTTATACCATATTTTCCAATTTTGACTTTGGTTTGTTAAGAAGACGTATCAGGTGAGTTGGGAGATAGGTGAACTAGGCGACACGATGGTAAAAATACTAGTGAATTAAGCTCGGACCATGACTACCATGAACTGAGTTCCCACCAGGGTGTCTCATAATGATTTTTACAAAAATGACTAAATTAATGTCTACATGTTAAAATCCAGTTTATAATTGATTGATTATGCAACATGGATGTGCTAACAAATGATAACATTTTGTTTTCATTGATGAGCTAAGGATTTGTGTCCATTGATTTTCACAGCAGGGCAAATGCCCATGCCCTGGGCATGCCCAAACAAAGGTGGGGTGCGTAGGAGCCCATGGTGGCATTTCGTGTTGGGCATGCTAAGGTGCCTGTGCAACAAGTTGGTGGGTCAACCTGACTTGGAAAGGGGTGCCCACACAAAAGAAGTAGTTTTGTCTAATGAATACCCATGAACAAAGTTCCCACAAGGTGGTCTCATAATGATTTTTAGAAAATTGACTAAATTGATGTTTGGGTGTTAAAATTCGGTTTATAATTAATTGATCATGTAGCTTAGAAATTAAAAATGATAATATTTTGTTGTCATAGATGATCTAATGATTTGTGTTCATTGATTTTCACAATAGGGTGAATGCCCACGCTCTAGGTGTGCCCACACGAAGGCGAGACTCCTAGGCGTCCATGGGGGCGTTGTGTACTAGGCACGCCATGGTGCCCACCTAGCGGGGGCGATCATGTGACGAGTTGGTGGGTCCATCTGACTTGGCAAGGGGCAACCACACAAAATAAGTAATGTCATCCCATGAATTCCCATGAACTAAGTTACCATAAGGGGGTTACATAATGATTTTTAGAAAATTAACTAAATTAATGTTTAGGCATTAAAATTCAATTTATAATTGATTTATTATGTAGCATGGACACACCAATAAATGATAATATTTTGTTGTAAGTGATGAGCTAATGATTTGTGTTCATTGATTTGCATAGTAGGGCAAACACTCACGCCCACATGGAGGCAGGGTGCGTGACCGCCCATGGGGGAGTCACATGTTGGGCATGCGACGAGTTGGTGGGTCAGACCAACTTAGAAGGAGTGCTAACACAAAAGAAGTAATGTCGGCCCATGGTTTCCCAAGAAAAAAGTTCTCACTCTTGAAAATAGCAACAAGAAATTCTAATTTAATTTTTCCTTGAATTAAATTGTAATTCTATTATGATAGCAACTTGTAATAGTTATGTTAAATTGACTTAGGAAATTCGAGTTGGAAGTATATCTAGAGTCATGCAGAGTGATCCCTAAATTTTTGAGGACTAGGTTGAGTTCTTTTGAGTTGTAATTAGATGACTCAATCTAACTAAGTTATAGTAAGTTAAACTAGTTCTAACTGTTGGAGGAACCAGTAGGAATCTAGTAGTGGGGAAGTGCATGAGTGCATCCTCAGTGCCACATGAGTTAACTGAAGATTCACTCATAAATAACTTATGCATGTCAGTTGAGAGGAAGACCCGATTGAGATTAAAGTTTAGGGACATTGTACTATCAGTGGTATAATTTTTTGAGTTGTACAGATGGTGCATACAATTAGTTGAGGGCATATGGATGGATTGTGCAGTTATGGAAAGTGGATTTTCCAATTAAATATGGGCTAGTTATCTCAAAAATTACACAAGGAAGTAGGGGCTTGGTAGGCAATAGAATTAACTAAGTGTTGGTTTGAGCTGGCTTATGAGGCAGAGAGTTAGATTGTACTAGTGCAAGAATTGTTCGAGTTGAACAAGCATTGCATTTTCTTCTCAAATATTCTGGTTAATGCAATATAGATAGTTGGGTTTTTTAGCAGTTGTTTTCCCCAAAGAAATATTGCGCTATGTGTAATTAATATTGTTCCTTTTCTGCTTATTGTTTTCATCAATCAATTTTGGTTTTCGCTGAAGAGTAGAGTAGATTCTTGCCTTGTGTTTTAGCATATCACATAAGTTGTTGAATCTACAAGTAAAAATCTACATGGTATCAGTGCTGAATAAAACATAGAAGAGGAGAATTGGAGTTTGGTGTGTAGGTGAAATCAAATTTGCAAGTTCATACTTCAAAGTTAGCAATATGTCATTCTATAGTTTGCGAATTGAGTATGCCCTGGAGTGAAACTCAAATTACATATCTTGGAAGGACATAATGGAGGCAATGATAGAAGATGATGGCCTCAAGGAATTCATAGATCATGAAATTCTAAGCCTCCAACATCTAATGCTAGGTTGAATGGAGAAAGTGTGTGGAAAAAGTGAGAAGGATTATCTTGGAAGGAGTTCAAGATCACATTGTCTCGAGTCTCCAAGATAAAGACACTCCATACGGCAATGTGGAAGGCACTGACAGATCTGTTTCAAAATAGAGGTGACCATAGGAAGTTGGCACTGACGGAAAAACTCAAAAAGGTCAAGATGGAGAAGTGCGACTCAATTCCGAAGTACTTGACCAAGCTAACCCGTTGTCAGGATAGGCTTGGAAGTGTGAGGATTGCTATTTCCAAAGAAGATATGGTGAGCCTAGCAATTCTAGGACTTCCCAAGGGCTAGCATAGTTACCATGACTTAGTTAATGGGAAGGAGAAGATACTAGAGTGGGAGTAGTTTTGGTTTGACTTGGTATAAGAAGAGTTTCGGTAGAACACCAAAGATGGGACCTCTTCCAAAGAAGTGGAAGAGGAATTTGCATTAGTCGACAAAGAAAATAAATATAAGGGAATGAAGTCCCAAGGTGAGGAGGGTGGAAAGAAGAAGGACTTATCTAAAGTCAAGTGCTTTCACTGTCACAAGTATGGGAACTTTTCCACGGGACAGGTGAAATAGATCGGTGTGCGAGTCAAGAACTTGTATGCACTTGAGGTAAAAGATGCATGTAAAGGCTTGAGGATAAAGGAAAAGGTTAGACGCTTGGTGGTTGAGAGGGAGAGTGAATTAAATCTCAACATGCAACCCCAGAATAAGCCTCAGAAGTACCGTCAGAAAGTTGTGAAGCAACCACAATTAGAGAAGCAGCAAGGAGATCAAGTCAAGAAATCCACTCAAGAAGAGACCTCTAGTAGGGGAAATTTCAAGCTAAGTGGGCAGAGGGATAACATGCAGCCATACCCCCAGGTTAGATGTGGGGCAATGTGAAGTAATAGTCCCAAGAGTGCATAATTTGGGCAGGGTCCATTGAGATTTTTTGTCTCATGGATCATTACCTTGCTACGTGAGCCCATAGTACATAGTAGCAAGATGGATCAGTGGTAGATGATGTAGTCAAATGTCAGAGTGACAGAGGTAGAGATTAGAAACAATCATATACTACAGAGCACAAAGTAGAGTTGGCATCAATGTAGATGGCACAATGCAGAGGCGACATAAGCGTAGAGTTTTTAGTAGACATGTAGGAGCTAGTAGCAGTCAGAGACTCTGGTGACAGATGCATCATATTGATTTAGGTTGGATGTATTTTTGAGTTTCAGAAGTTGCAGTAGCAACAAAACTAGCGAGACATTTTTCATACAGAACATTCCAAAGATACCGTATCAAGATAAAGTTGAATTCCTTTTTTGTTGAGAGGGAGTGTTGAAAATAACAAGAAGACATGTTAAAAATAGCAATAAGAAATTCCAATTTCATTTGTCCTTTAATTAAATTGTAATTCTATTCTCATAGCACTTGTAATAGTTAATTATGTTAAATTGACTTAATTAACTTAGGAAATTTGAGTTGGAAGTCTATCTAGAGTAATGTAGAGTGATCCCTAAATGTTAGGGGCCCAGGTTGAGTTCTTTTCAGTTGTAATTAGATAACTCAGTCTAATTGAGTTATAGTTAGTTAAACTAGTTAGAATTGTTGGAGGAACTAGTAGGAGTCTAGTAGTGGGGAAGTGCACTAGTGCATCCCCAGTGCCACACAAGTTAATTGAAGGTTAACTCATAAATAACTCATGCATGTCAGTTCAAATGTAGAATTAGTTGAGATTAGAGTTCAAGGACAATGTACTATCAATTGTATAATTTTTTGAGTTGTACAAATGGTGCATGCAATCAGTTGAGGGCCTATGGATGGATTGTGTAGTTATGGAGTTTGGATTTCCCAATTAAACATGGGATAATTCTCTCAGGAATTGTGCAAGGAAGTAGGGGTTTGGAAGGAATCAAAATTGGCTTGAGTTGGCTTGTGAGGCAGAGAATTAGATTGAACTAGTGCAAGAATTGTTGGTTGACACATGGTATTTTCTTCTCAATATGTTAATTAATGCATATATCTATATAGCCGTGGTTTTTAGCAGTTTCTTTCCCCAGAGAAATATTGTGTTATGTGTGATTGATACTATTCCTTTTTTGCTTATTGTTTTCATTGATCAATTTTGGTTTTCGCTGAAGAGTAGAGTAGATTCTTGTCTTGTGTTTTAGCATATCACATAAATCGTTGAATCCACAAGTAAAAATATACATGATATCAGTGTTGAAGATGGTATATAAGAGGAGAATTCGATTTTGTATGCAGTTGAAATCGAATTTGCAAGTTCATACATTGGAATTAGCAATATGTCATTCTACGGTTTGCGACTTGAGTATTCCCTGGAGGGAAACTCAAATTACATAGTTTGGAAGGACAAAATGGAGGCAGTGCTATAAGACAATGACCTCAAGGAATTCATAGATTATGAATGTTACAGTTCTATTTGGGCACATCACTCCCGAAAGTCAGATCAATACAATTAGGGCTCATCAAACCCTAATTCTGTTGTTACATGCCCTAGACAAGTCATCACATTGAATGCTTCCATCCATGAAAATTTCCTAGCCTGAAGCCTTGCTGAAATGCATCCTTGGGACACCAACGCAGCCTTGGTCAAGGGTAATTGTGCTATAGAGTAGGAAGGCCCATTCAGGCCTGCACTATAGTGCACTTAGGCCCTATTTGACCTATGCTGGGCGAGATTGAGTAAAATTTGCATAGGGTTTTGGGAATATTCCTTGATTCTAGATCATTCTAGAAGGATCTCGTCTCTTATCTCCTCCTATGAGCTCAAAATTGGATAGGCTATGGATCAATTAACCTCCTATCCTCTCATCCCTTCCTCCATGGAAACTAACTCCAAGTTTGGAAAGCCATTCAATACCCTCATTTATGACAAAACTACCTCCATTTCTTATAAATTGAGCACTCTTCATAATGATCAAGGGGGCTAGAATTTGAAGTTTGTAAGGAAATTATGTTGGTTTGAGAATTGAGGTTATGTCAATCAATGTTATGATGTTGGATTGGTGTGCTTTTGATGTGGCGAGGGTTGGACTGAAGCTGCAGGAGTGGCATAGGATCAAATTGTATTGGGTGAAACTCTTCCTTCTACATTAATAAAGTGTTTATTCCTTTTCTCATATTATTGTTCATATCTATAATGATTATGTGTTTCAATGTCTTCGATTCCGTTGGTTTATAGTATATAGATCATGTATGCTTTGATCGTTTGTTGTTTTTATTTCTATTGACACAAGTACCAATTAAGCAGAATTACTTCAAGTGGGAGCGACGGAAGCAATTCAAGGGGGATCAAGGAAGAGAAATACTACAAGTAAATTTCTTCATATCATCTATCTACTATAGGAAAAGGTTAAACTACTTTCTTTCAATTGTTTTAGGTGTAGCTACCCACCTAGGGAAAATGTGTTTTCCGTAGATGCAATGATAGTCCTAAGCCTCCAGCATCTGATGCTAGGTTGAATGGAGAAAGTGTGTGGCAAAAGTGAGAAGGATTATCCTAGAAGGAGTTCGAGATCACATTTTCTCGAGTCTCCACGGTAAGGACACTCCATACACAATGTGGAAGGCATTGCCATACGTGTTTCTAGATAATAGTGACCATAGGAAGTTGGCACTGATGGACAAACTCAGAAAGATCAAGATGGAGAAGTGTGACTCAATTTAGAAAGGTACCACAATTAACCATTCATTTCTATAAGTATTCCTAAGCTTCTTGAGCAATTTTTTAATTAGCATTCAAAAAATATTACCACCTAGATTGTCATTTTCTCTATTAGGTACTAGTTAGTCTTGTTAGTGGAGATCATTGGGGTTCAATAATGTTCCAAATGCCTTGGAAAACCAATAATTTGTGAATTAAAGTGGGTACTATGTAGAGGAACTAGTCATACATTTTTTCATAAAATATTATTTTAACATCATCGAGGGATGCCTTTCTTTTATTGCTTGCTCCTCACAAAAGTCATCTACGATTTTTTAATCTACTCATCTAAGTTTGTTTGACAACTATTAATAAATTTAAATATAATTCATTAATATTAATTAATGTTAATCATGTGCACCAAATTCTATAGATTTTTTAATTTATTTAAGAATGGATATGAGGATTTTTTCATGTGTTTTTGTGAAAATTTGTGCTATCAGCTATGTAAGTGTGACTTGGTTTCATCTAGGATCATTTTTGAAATAATTTTAGAATTTATTTATCACCACTCTCATTTCCTTCCTCCCCTAAACCTCTTTCAATCTGGTGGGCACCAAGGTGGACAAAGAAAGGGTAACCCCTAAATAATGAATGATTGTTGGACTATCTGTTCACTACCTTTGAGTATCAGATCTACATGGGTACATTCATACTTACTAAATAATCATGCATTAGCATGTCACTTTTACTATGTGGTCATGCTAGCTTATCAATCATCCAACTCCCCTCGCTTAGTACTAAATGTGAGAAAGCATGGAATCAATCTAAATTCCATCCACCAGTTAAGTGAAAATGGACAAACATACTTCTCGGGGTACTGCACCACTCATACGAAAAATAATTATATATAATAATATAATAATTATATATATATATTATATATAAAATATATTATATTCTATATCGTAGACATTATATAGTTGATGTAAAATGTGATATATAATCATATAATCAAAGTGGGGGTTCAGGTTCACAACAGAGTGAGCAGGCCAGTTCACAAAGTGACCATGAGGGCATTACATAGGGTAGAAGGAGGGAATTTGAGGAGGCCACGAGGGATTTTAAGTAGTGGGAACGATGGCATTTGAGCATAAAAGTATTGGAGATATGGCAGCAAACTAGAAATGGGGTTCCTCTTTTTTCCATTTAAATGTAAGATTGACCTCATCTCTCTTATCATTCTTAGTCCTTTACCTGACTTGAATCCACCCACCTATTTCGACCAACGAAATTTATTCATCTTACCTGCAAATGGGGTGAACCCTTACTCATGATTGTAAGCTCGAAACCCTTTTATTCATCTTACCTATAACGCAGTAAACCCTTACCCATGATTGTAAGCTTGAAACCCTTTTATTCATCTTACCTGCAATGACTAGGTGAAACCTTACCCATGATTGTAAGCTCGAAACACTTACCCTCCATTTTATCAAACTGTTATGCTCCATCTCATTTTTATGCCCCTAGCTCTTATCCCTCGAATGTTGCTAGTTATGATGTGTATCCTCCCACTCCCTCCCACCTCTGTATGGTATTGGGCTTTCCCCCCGTACCCCTTGGGTCGGCTAGCCCCATATATACTATTCCCATTAGCCCACATGTTGGGAATTGGAGTAACAAAGAACCCATTGATTCCTGGTTTCAACCTTATGAGGATGAGGTCAGGAAGGAGTTGAAGGTAAGGACGTAAGAAAGGTTGTTTCAAAAGTAAAATCGAAACCCTTATTGGTCTTACTTGCAATGGAGTGAACCCTTACCCATGATTGTAAGCTCGAAACCCTTACCCATGACTGTAAGTTTGGATGACACTTTTGTATGGTATTCTTATTCAGTTCAGATGGCACTTTTGTATGGTATTCTTATACCATTTAGATGGAAATATTGTTTCGTATTCTCATATAGTTCAGATGGCATAATCCATATGTACATTTGTATTATCCTACTACATTATGTATGGATCTGTGATGGAAGTTTGCAGACAGTCTTTGCATCGATTTTTATGCAGTTCGTATGGCATGTTTTCTGTGAGAATTAGGGCTTCTATACCAAATATATATGACCTCAATATAAAGTTTGTTTTGGCTTTGTGATGGAAATTTGCATATAGTCTTGGCATCAATTATTTATACAGTTCCACATGACCTTGATATAAAGTTTGTTTTGGCTTGGTGATGGAAGTTTGCATACATTCTTGGAATTGATTATTTATATAGTTTGTATGGTATATCTTCTCTAAGAATTACGACTTCTATACAAAATACATATGACCTCAATATAAATTTTGTTTTAGCTTTGTGATGAAAGTTTGCATACAAATGTTGAACTCTGAAATTGTTACTTTTTTACTATCCTTTTACCATCTCATTACACCATTTTATCACCAGTTTATAGCAATCTCAGTTGGCTCATGGTCAAGTTCAATTCTTAAAAAAAAAAAATTATCATCCATAATTAGAATCTTTGTTTCTTAATGAATTCTAACGAAAACATTCTTACAATGAGAGAATCATAAAAATTCTACAACTAATGTTGGTTTCTGCAACAATATTCATGGTTAGATAGGTTATAACACTTCAATAAGAGGATGAAGACTATCTCAAGATGAAAAATGTCTACCCACTGTCCACCATATGGATAACTGTTATTGGGAAATCTAGTGTCTATACAGAGCTGCTAGTCCCACTAAGACAGGTAGCTATCTTAGAAACAAACAGATTAAAGTTACTTTCGTTTTCCTTTATGAGAAGTAGATAGGAGAGGACCAAAGAATACGAACCTCAATCTTTTTCTCGGTTCCTTGCTTGTTCCTCCTCCTCTCTGACAGGTCTTTGCCACTCCTTCCTTGATCACTCCACTTCAAAGAGTATATGTAAAGTTAAAGTAGCATAATACCTTCAAAGTGCAGATATCTACAATAATAAACAATATAGGACCAGATATATATTGACCACACAAATTCATATATTATCAAACATACAAGAATGTGGAGGAAAACTTGAATAGCTTTATTGATATAAAGATTAGAAGAGAGGATTACAACCCATTGATCTGACCCAACGTCATCCTCCCAGCATGAAAGCCCTTCTTCACCTCATGAAAAAGCTTAGATCACCCAACACTATGATGTTCCACCAGGAAACCAACAACACTTCCTTACAAGATACAAGATTCCAGCCTCTGGATCTCTGGGATGAGGGATCCATATATAGATGATTGCAAGGGGGGTGAGTCAGCTTCTAGGATTTTGATTAGTGTCTTCTCTCTGAGAGTTCTTGATTCCAATTGGAGATTGATGATCTCTTACTCATCCCTGGGCAAATTCAGAGAGGCAAGTGTCACAGGAGAAGCTTCTGGAAGATTGTGTGATCATCCACCTTGAAAACTGTCTCTACCATTTGTCTACTCTCGCCCATCACACCCTACAGAATGGCTTTCCAGTATGCATTGCACTTTTTGCACTGAGCAGGTGAGATGCATCGCACCTTTAGCACTGAGCTATCTGTATGGTCCAGTTTTGACCAGTTCTGAGTAGTTTTCTATGGAGAACTTCTGGGAGATGATGTAATCAACTAACCTTGTTCCTTTAGGGCATGAAACAACACATTTAGGGACTCATAAGCCCTTGGCTTATGGACATATGTGATTGGGGTTGCAGTGCCCAAATATGTCTATAACACCATGAAAGGAAAATGTTGTATCAAGATGAAGCATACTTTGTTGCTATTTTATTTCCTGAAACCAAAGAGAATGATGATTATTGAGTATCCATGAAAGGAAAGCAATGTATCAAGAATTTAAAATTTTCATATCCTCAACATCAAAAGAGAAATCTAGAATCACAATATGGCTTGTGATATTAGACAACTAAAGATGTAGTTGTAGTCAATAATTTATGTTTTAAAGAACAAATTCCAATTAGAAACAAAGGAATGATTGTTTTTTGATATAGAAAACTACACACAAATAATTGATGCAACAAAAGCATGTCACACGTCTTTAAGAACAAAAGTTCACTTTAAAAATTAGCTTGAAACCGTAAATGGAGATTGTTGCATGCTGGATTCACTTAGAGGCAGAAAGTTTCAAATGGTATCCATTACATCACATAGATTTTCAAATGAAACTCACTATTTTGAATAGTGTTATATCATAACAAAGAAAGAAATTTGTCGATGGAACAATTAGTTGATGGTGAGATTGATAGAGTTTCCCACCAGGGTTCCATTCTTGTTGTGGTTTGGCCCACTGAAATGGCATGAATTTCAAAGGGATTAGTACCTTATCCATGTATCAAGCTATTTTAATGGAATATTTACCCCTCATACCTTGATTTCCTTCTCTACAAGCATAAGTATAGTTGTAGAGTAAGCAACGACTGCAAAAGTAGAGATTGAGGTAAAAATTAACTCAACCCCAATTTTATTATATTTTCGATTAATCAAACTCATACTACCAACTTGAGGCTTACTAGTCATATTGTTACAACATCAGAGAAAGACAAGATTCTAAATTTTAGGGCAACATTCCCTTATTTTTTGGATATATTGTGCCTTGGAATTTGAGTCTATTTGGACTTTATACTCATCACCCTATCAAAGGTTTTTGAAGTTCTTTTTCCAGGCATGAGGCAATTGGATTTTCATCTTAAGAGTAGCCCATGCATGTCTCATTGGAGCAAGGAGGAAATATATAAGCCAAACCCCAAGGACCATCCAATAGGAAGAAATAGTCTTGCAAGTAGCTATGGGATTAGCAGTAATAAAACTCAGAACCAACTACAAGTAAGCATGCATTTATTGAATAATGTAGCTATGGTCAACCTTCATAATCCTTGATGTATTTATAATACTATATAAAAACAAAAAATAAAATGTTAATTTTAATTAGAAGAAAGAAAATTAAAATAAAAGAAATCAATAAAACCACCTAAAATTGTGATCCCTGAAAAGCTCATACTCATGTAAATAACATATTTACCATAAGTTACTACCCTCCATAACTTAAGCAAGTATTTGCATAAAAGAAGGGATAATGCACAAGATGTAAGTAAATATACTTACCTAGAGTTACTTCCCACCATTATTTATGTGTTCTTCACCACTTTAACAAATAATGAGTAAAAATGTAAATGCATAGAATTACTAGAATTTAATTTACGAAGATTCGTGATCTAATTTATAAAGGGACATGCCTTTTTGGTATATTGAGTATAAAATACACTTGAAAACTTTCATTTTACACATTCACTTATCACTCACATATCTCTCTCTCTTACACGTGTTATCTCAGATATCCTAAGTTTTCACTATTGTGATCTCTACTTTCCTTTCATGGTTATTGGTTCAGTTTTTGAAGTGTGATTACTTGATGTAGATAAAAGAACTATAATATATATTCACAAGTAATTACCATATTTTAGAAATAGTTTGTGTATCCATTGCACTCTATTTTTTTCAACATGGTATCAGAGCTTTGTTGAGGAAATGAAGTTGAAGATCACATCTAAACCTATGCAATGAGATGATTTGATCTGTGTTTGCTAGAAAATCTAAAGATCTAGGCACCTTATATTAGGTTCAAATCTAGCATAAACAAGTGATTTTTTCCCAAATTTTATGGCCTCAAAATATAAAATGGTGATAATAAGGGGCCAACTTACAATTACTTGTGGTCTATGATATGTCTAGGACACAATTTCACAAGAAGGCGTGACATTGATCAATGTGCTATAGAAGTATCTATGCTCGAGATATATGAGTAAGCATATCTATAGAAAGTGATCATCTAAATTTTTTGCTTTGGGATCAAATATGAAGGCCAAGGTCAGTCAACTAAATCAATCTTTGCTAGAGTCAAAGCAACCTCAGGAATGAGACTGAACACATATGCAACTATGATTATGGATCACATGAAGCTACAAGGATTCCTAGATTTAGCTTGATTTTTGGCCTGGTTATAATGAAAAAGAAAGTCATCCTGTATGGCAGAGGATGAGTATATTGTAGTTGGATTCACAAATTAAGTAATATGGATTCATATGAACTTTCAAGATTGTATGGTGATGAATTAAAGGTGCAGTGAAGCTTGAGTATATCTCCACTGATGAGTAGATTATCCATATTCTATCAAAACCTCTTTCTAGAGGGATGTTTTGACACCTTTTTGACAAGACTAGGCTTGTGTAAATTTCCTCCCTGCTTAAGAAGAAGCAAGGATGATGATTGCATCATGGATAGGGTTTCTCCTAGAATTGGGGATTTTATCCTTGTGCCAAGTAGATTAACCAATATTAGGGAGAATGATTTGATATATTAGTTAGCATCATGGATCACATTCTTCCCATCATGGACTCTAATCAGAATTAGGGATGTTATCCCTGTATCAAGTACATTTAATGGAATTAGGAAGAATGATCGAATACAAAGACATTCTCCCTATGTCAAGTATTATGGTTGTAATTAGGGAGAATGGTCTGGTAGAGGCTAGTTGGTGCCTCTTAGGATCCTACTTGAATCTATGAGAGAGTTGTTTGGATCTATGAGAAATCTACTCGAATATTTGAGATATGTACTTAGATCTCTATTTAGAGAGAGTTGCTCATGTATTTGAGAGAACTAATCATATTTATGTTTAGAGATAACATGTTTTGGCATTTGGCCTGGGTTGAGGCCATTTGGAGTTTCATATGGACTATATGAACTAGTCATGTGATGGTAAATAAGGACTAGTATAGATACCATGAGGCTAAGGCACTGACTAGATAATGGTGACTAGTTGATGTTGATGTTGATGTTGTGCCATAGGTACTAAGTGGATTGTAACAACCCCTAGTTGATTTTCCATGTAAATACAATAAGACCAAGGTCATGGGACACATATTCCAAGATGATGTTGGGGAAAACATAGTGATGGGTATCACTTGTGATAATAAATGGCTATGAAAATTAGCAAAGGAATTGGAGGAGGAAAATAGGCATTTACTCGCATTTAATTATGAAAATAAAGGAAAATATGAGAAAAGGAAGGTGAAGGGACACATATTTTCATGAGAAGAAAATTAGAGGAAAAATGAAGGAAAATGAAGAAAATAAAGGCCTCAGTGATAAAAATGATTATGAGGATTAGTACATAGCCTTTTAACAGTTTCTGATTTGGAGCCATTGTTCATCCTCTCTCTCATACTCTTTCATACTTAGACATTATTGGAGCATTCCTGGAGCATTATAGTTTTCACTTGGATTGGAGAAAGAAGAAAAATGAAGGGAAGGAAGCATAAGGAGACAACGGGATCAAAAACTACAGTTTAATTGCTTTGTAGGTACAAGGTTGCATTTATAATCTCCTTGTTTATTTTTGGATTCATGGCATATGCATGTGATTATCTAGATATGTGTTTTCAATGTGGATTTAGCCTTTCCTTGCCATTTCCTGGATAAGCATGGTGTTGTGGGTTTTTTTAATTTGTGCTCATGTTTATTATCACCGTGGGCTAGAAAAACACTCTAGAAGCCTTGGAACAACTTGGGTTTAGTTACTAGTCCTGAAGCCTAGGTTGGGACAAACACTCTCGAGCCCTTGGTGGGTTAAGTTACTAGTCCCCATAGTCGAGTTGGACAAATTCTATGGAGCCCTAGAAGGATGTGGGTTGTGTTACTAGTTCATGGAGCCCTAGAAAACTTGGGTAGAGATCAATTTGGTTGATGTTAGTGATTTCCAACCATAGAAGTGGAATCACTATTGTTGAGGGTTGAGATGGTTTGGCCTCTCGAAGCCCTGTTTTGTTTTTGTTTTGGTTTATTTAATGATATCCCACATTCATGCTTGGAATATGGCACGGGGGTGATTGGGTGAAAGAAATATTTGGTTTAGCCCAATCTATGGTCGAGTGGTACATGGAAGTCCCTAACTTGGTTGGTATTTTTATATGTTAATATGAAGTATTTTCATATTGTGATCTATGAGCATATGTGTTGATTCTGATGGTTATCTTATAGCTAATTTTCCATGGTTTCAATTCTGGTTATAAGATGGCTTTATGTTGATTATATGAGGTATTCTATCTATGGCTTCTTACATGTTTTGATAATATATTAAATGGATGATGAATGCATGGAATAATGAGTGTTATTGCAGCTATGTGGAGAGGGCATAAAGTCTTCTTGATGATTATAAGATGGATTTTAAGCCCTTATGATCAGATTTGCATTCATGAGTTGTAGCTCATACGTTTTCCATGTGTTTGACGAAATGTTTATTATGTATTAGGTATGAACTGGTCAAGTTTTTGTTCAAATTCTGCACGATTAACTTTTTCATCATGTTACTTATCATTCTGGGAAGTTACATGAATTTCTAATTAGTGGTCTGTAGGTTGGCCTAGAAATCTGGCTCAGATCTCGAGACGACACCCTCTAAACTAGGAAATTTCGGTCACAATTGCATGGAGGCAGTGTTGTGCATGGAGTTGAAGGCTTATAATTGCACCCTATAATTTTCATGCATGTGATTGGGTGTTAATATTGTGGAAAAACAGTGAAAACTTAGGGATTGGTCACCTGGGGTGGTCCTTTGGCCCTTAAGTGTCATGTAATTGTGAGGTATGTTGTGAGTTGTTAGTTTGTAGGCTCCACTTCCATAACTGGAGCTTGGAGGTTGAGTCATATGATAGTAACTCTTCATCTCATGTTTACCCTGGTAGGCCAGTGAAATTGGCTAAATGTGGGAGGAGGGTGATATAGGGTGGTATCAGAGCTTCCAGGTTCAAATACTTGGATTGGATGGGCTAGGTGTGATTGTTATGTATGCATGTCCAAATTTTTATGTGTTTATTAAGCATGCATGTTGGTTATTTCTTGTGATGGTCATTGTTGTTGTTGTGTCATAATGTAGAGGTTGATGATGTTGGTATGTTATGCTGATTGATATGTTGATGCTATATATATATATTATGATAATATGGATTGATTTGTGCACACAAGCTAGCCTCCCTCGAACTTCACTAAGGTATGTTGATTATGTTTATATTTCGTTATCTGACATGGTATGCTTGCAGGGAGAACAAGAGGATAGTTGTCTAGAAGAATGGTGGACCATAATTCACATCACTCTACTTACAAATCACATGAGAAATAAAGAGATGAATACTCTCTTGACATAGAAGATACCTTAAGAAGTCTAAAGGCAAAGATCAGAAGTTGTAAGGTGGATAGCGATAGGATAATTCAGTCATATGAAAGGTTTTCTAGAGCATAAGAGAAGCAAGTAGAGGTTAATATAGTGATCCTTTAGAGATTATTATATTAGTAGAGATAGGGATAACCATAGATCAATTATGGATATGAGGAAAGGAAAAATGGGGCATATGGTAGCAGGTCTCAAGGAGGTCACATGTATGATAGGGATGACACAGTCAGAGGTGGAAGATGGTTAGATACACTTGACATGAGAGGTAGTGGTTATGGGTTCTATTCAATTCTTGTATTAGATATACAACATGGCCATCATCATTATCATCCTTATAGGAGGAGTGAGAAGCAGTACTTTCCATATGAGTTAAAGAAAGGAAAGCCTCCTACCTTTTAAGTAGAGGTGAAGAAACTGGAAGATGCAGAAGCATGGATGATTGGGATGAATAAGTTATTCGAGATGCAATATTATACGAAGAATGTGAAAGTGAGGATAACCATTTTCAGTCTCAAGGGAAAAGTGGACATATGTTGAGAATATGTGAAGTGTGTGAGAGGCATCAAGATATAGTAGTTGAGTTGGAATGAGTTTAAGAGACTCTTTAGGAAGAAGTACTTATTAGATAGATAATATGAAAGTAAGGTTAAGGAGTTCTATGAGTTGAATACGGGATCTATCACACATGAAGAGTATACAACTAATATTCTGGAGTTGTTGAGGTATGTGCCCTATATTCAAGATGAGGAGATGAAGGTTCAAATATTCGTTAGTGGAGTTTCATTGGGATTCAAGGATCAGATTGAGTATGATGAGCCTTGGACATTGGAGGAAGTAACTAGGAGTTGAAATACTGTTATGAGAAGTCTAATCATAAGTTAGAGCCTAAGAAAGGTTGGAAAGGGAATGTCAAGACTAAAGGCAAGTGTGATAAGAAGCAAGGAATGTCTCATGATGCAGGTAACAAGGAGAATGCATTTGATAGAGGATAGGGGTCTCAGTTTGGGGATAAGAACAAGGGTGATGGTAGGAATCCTTTGCAGTTTTGGACTTGTGGCAAGGACAATCATAGGAAATAGTTTCCACAACATCAGGGTGGTAGACCTCATCTTTATAGTGCTCAGGAGGCACATATAGTTAGTTATGTTGGTTAAAGCATTCCTCGGATTTATGTATCATTGGATGATAGGCAAGTTGATCATCAGGCATCTATTATCGAGATGGAATGTAATATTTGTGATAAATTTGTTTCTATTTTGATTGACCTTGGATCTAACAATAATTATATCAATCCTGACTTGGTGGATAAGTGTTGTTTGATTAAAGAAGTGCATGCAGAGTCTTGGTTGGTGTAGCTGGCTATAGGTACCAAGAAAAGAGCTCATCACTGGGTAAGATATTTTTCATTTGAGTTGAACAATATCTCTACATTAGAAAACCTAAATCTTTTTCCATTGGCATCATACAATATGTTGTTGGGCATGGATAGGTTGTACAATCATAGGACTAAGAGATATTTCTATGACAAGGCTATTGAGTGCCTAGATGATGGTGGAGAGATGAGAATATTGTTCAACACACCATATCCTTCATAAAATGCTCAGCCAATTCAACCACTACCTTTACTGAAATTTAAACTGTAAATTACAAAGTGACTTTTTATGATAATAGAAATTTTTTCATGAATACTTATACCAAATGCTGGTGAGGAGAAATTTCAATCCTTTAATGATTCTTCCTTATTTCTCGAGGCTTGATGTTTTTTCTGGGAAAAATTGGGCTTCCTGTAGCACTCTGACAACTCCGTGTAGCTACTGTTTATAGAATCTTGTAGCTTCACTTAGCGGCTTGTTTTGAATTTTTTTTGGATGGGTCGACCTCCTATAGCACTGGTAGGGCCTCCTTGGTGTTTAAATTAGACTTTAATACAAAAATAGACTTGGAGGGGCCTCACTTAAGTGGTCATTTGTCAAGGTTAAGGGCTTAATGCACTAAGTGAGATGGATACCACATACAAAATCATGATCAATGTTATATAATGAGTAAGCAACCTCGCCCTACCCTATCGAGTTATTTCCTTTTTGTGTCATCCTCCTTTCACATGTGTTGGTGTCCTTTTGAGAAAGCTGAAGCTAACTATAAACTATGGCCAAGGCTAATCTAACTAAATTTGGCTTATAAAACTTTTTCTTTCATGCACTTTCAATGTTTCTTCAAGCTAGAATAAGTTTGAAGGGGAGGTTCTGAGAGTTGCATACTGGGGGCATACCTCTAGTGTTTTCTTGTAAATGTTATGGAGGTTGTTGATGTAATTACTAAGGTTTTATTTGAAGATCCTAAAGATTTTAACTTTTATGCTACCCTTGATCATCCACT